>VZUI01075818.1:0-70402 GCA_013401135.1 Cettia cetti
CCCAAAGCACAACCAAGGGTGGCTGCAGGGAGGAACAAGAAGGATGGGACCTGACAGCCTGGAGCTGGGACTGGACAATTCAACCCCAATGTGCAAATGGACCCAAACTGACCAAAGGGTGAGAGCTGGGCACCATTTGTCCATTTTGTGTCCATTTTGTGTCCATTTTGTGATCATTTTGTGACCATTTTGGGTCCACCTTGGGTGTAGCCCTGGTCAGGCCCTGTCCTGCCCAAGGTGTGCTCTAAAGGCCTTTCAGTAAATCTCTGCTTTATTCTCTGGCTCTGTCCAGAGAATAAAGCAGGTCAGCCCTCCCAAGGCATCAAGATGGAGTCTCATCTGCAGAGTCCCTAACCCATCAGCCAAGGAAAAATCAAGAAGCTTAAAGATAAAATATTATTTAGCACATCTGTGATTTATTCTGGAGTTGTGCAGTTTCACTGGAAAGTGTATGAGCAACAAAGTCTTCACTGCTACAATGTCACAAAATAAAGCCCTAAATATTAAAACAATTAATGTTTCTACCTGCACTGGTTCCTGCAGAGTCCAGGGCTTTAAAAAGCCTGTTTACTTCTCATTAACTGTGTGTAACTATAGGAGAATTTTCACAAGCCTAAGGAGAGGTGGCACCTCAGTGAATAAAAGAATTTCGACATTGCAACACCTGAGATAACAGATCTTTGCAGTTACAAGTGAAAAGTGACCTTTGCGGTTTTAGTTCCTATTTTTTTTTTTTTTCTCATGGAATGTGATATTTCTGTCTTTTTTCTCCTACTTGCAAATAGGGATTGTAAAAAGTTAGGTTCTGACCTCCTAGAATACTTCTTAGAAGGCCATTCAAGGTGAACAGGTGCAGATGCTTGGCATTTTTTTAAATTCAGTTATAAACAAGGAAGAATATCTGAGGTCTGTGAGGTCCTGGATGAAATTCCAGCACTGAGGAAAGGACTTGGGGGTGCTGTGGTCAGGGAGCTGAACATGAGCCGGTGGTCAGCTGCTCTTGAACCAAATTAGAGGAACAACCATTCCCCTCTCACAAGACTCCACAGATTAATATCTAAATGTGTTTTCCTCCCTTTGCATTCATCTGATATCAGTGGTAGGTGCTCACTCAAGATCTGTTTCTCACCAATCTCACATGCTCAAAACTTGTTGTAAAATACTGAGAGTTAGGTGGAAAATTTGTATGAAATCTGAGAAAATCAGTGTCAGTCTTACAGACCGGAAAACTGCATAAACTGAGCCCAGCTTTGAAGGCTCAGGCTGTGCTAACACCAAGTTTGCGCTGCTCCGACAAAATTGTATGGAAATGAGTGTTGGTAATTTACAAAGATGGTTTTAGCTAAGATTTCATTTCTTTAAAGCTTTAATGGCAGGTGTAGCTTTTAAAGAACAGATTATGCTAATTATATCTCTTGGTTGCAGTCACACCTCTTTAAGTGATGCAGCTTCTGATAATGACAATTTCAGTGTGGCTGTTGGAGGGAATGGCTCCAGTTGTGGGAGTAATTCCTGGCGTCCTTCAGCTTCTGATTCTGTTCACAGAAAGAGTAAATGAGGATTAGATTTCAGCAATTTGCCCGTGCTCTGGCTGTGATTAGTGCAAATTGAACAGAGTTCAAGGGGGTTCATGGGCATGGAGGGAATTCTGTCACATTCCCAGGCTCAGATCACTAGGATGGGGAGCACTGCTTTGGAAAAGGACCTGCCAGGGCAATACCCAGGTGTTCCTGCATCCCAAATGCAGAGATATTAATAGACTGCTTCACTTTCACTAAAAAGAGAGCTGGTAACACCATCTTACTTTTAAATTATGGCTTGTTAGGCCTATTTCTTAATGTGATTAATGACACATCACTGCTCCAAGCACGGGACATTCATCAGCAGAACCGTGTGCCCTTAGCACAGGTGTTGAGGGAATTCCAGGACGTTACAGCACAAAGTTCTACTGCTTCTATGAGGGTCTGAAATGACAAATCACCAAAGAACAGAAACCATTACAAACTCGAAATAGGAATTAATTGGTGTGTATTTAGTGAGATATGTTTTCCTCTGAAGTTGTGAAGTTTCCATAAACCTGCACGTGTAGGGCATGTGACTGTAGAGGTAAATATGAGCACAGGAACAGCTAGATGGTGAGAAATAATTCAGATTTAAACATTTTCCAGTGCAGAACGTGAGACAACAGGAAAATAATCTTTCTTGAAGATAGAAACTAGCTTTGGTCAAGGTTTTCTCAGTGGAAAAACAGGTTCTGAATCTTGAGTTAACAATTTAGAGAGAGAGAGAGAGAGCTGACCATCATGTAGAATGCTGACCAAGGGCATATTCTATATTTAATTCAAAAATAATACAGCTTTACTTCTCAGCATCTCTGTAATTAGAGCATGAAAGATCAGTTCTCAAAATCAGTCACTAATTACAAAAAATACCCAAAGAAATAACCATCCACAGAGAACATTACTGATAAAACTGAGAAGCAGACCAGGTAAGCCAAAGACTCTGAGGACAAAACCCCTCAGTATTCTGAGAGAAATGGAAAATAGCCTGAAAAGCAAATAGAAGCAGGGAGTCTCAGTCCCTAAAATGTAGAGATGGCTGTGATTTTAGGTAATTAAAGAAATAATGCAAGCAGATCTTATTGCTTTTGGTAACATCTGCGCATCTCAGAACACTTTTGATCAAATATCATACTTTCACATTTGTTTCTTGTTTTACCAGGAGTCATGAGTGACTTTTGTTTTCTGCCTAGTTCTATTCATTTTTTATCTTCCTTTTCTTCCCCAACCTTGATTGTCTGTCTTGCTCTGTTATTTCATCTTCTCTTTCATGTATACTGTAAATCCTCTGGAGTATTTGTTTCTTTGTTATAGTTCTGCAGAGAGCCCTGAATAATCCAGCCATGATCTAAAAATGAAGGGATTTAAGTGATAGCATACAAATAAATGAATACAATATGTTCATTGCACTTACATCCTAATAGAAGCAGATGATTAATGGATATTAAACACTGATTTTATTAATTTAGAAAATATTAAAAGGGACAATCTTGTTGGTAAGCAAGTCTTGAAAAAATATCTCTACACAATCTGTTGTAGCTGTGTTCAGAAAAACTTCCTGGTTCTGCCTTCAAAAGCAGAGCTATTCTGAAAGAATGAAAAATTAGGGGAAAAAAAATTTAAAAAAAGGAAGAAGCTAATAATCTGTCCTGTCTATCAAAAGGATGCCTGTGAATTATGCAGAGCTTTAGTGCCCTGACCACAGTGGAAGATTGAAGATTGACTCTGGAATTGAAATTAAAGAGGTGTTGCAATATCTGACAGAAAACCCCCCGTTTTTCACGGACCCAATTCATTCAGAGCTGGCCATTATTAAATGGACATTCAAATGAGAATGCAGGGTTTCTCTGAATGTTCTGGGGCTGCAGAGGAGCTGATGGTGGAGAGAACAACTGAGTCTGGTCATTCTCACCACAGTGGGGACTCCCAGCTGGGTCTGTGAAGAGCCAGAGCCTGGCTGGACACCAGGACAGGGACAGCCCTGTCCTGTCACCCTCCCTGGGCTGGGCTGCAGCAGAACATTTAAACATTTAAACATTTAAACATTAAATCTACCTCACTGCAGATCTCCACACACAGCCACTCCTATTTGCCACACAGAGAATAATAATATACAATTATCATAGTATTTGTTAATTATAATAAATAATAATTTAATAAATAAATGAAAGAAAATAGGTTATTATAACAATAACAGTTTTAATAGCTCTGCCATTCCATCCAACAGATCCCAGAACTCAGCTGAAACACAAAGCTTTGGGCAGTGTCACCGTCCACGTGGTTTTGTCTCCCATTTAAGAACATTTTGGCTTCCTCCATTCCTAAACATGGTTCAACCCCAGGAGGAAAAAAAACCAAACAAACCAAACCAACCTGGAATTTGGAAAAGGTGAAATAAAAAATAAAAAAAATAGGCAGCAAGATGAAGACTCTGAAGTGCAATGCAGCTACTCCACTGTCTTTGTGGACTCCATAAGGCAGAGACCCTGGTTCTCCTCCACCACAGTGAAAATCATTCCAGAGCTACCTCCAAATCCCATCAGTGTCCCAGCCCAACTCAGTGGGAGGATTTCTGTGAAATGTGATGTTTGCTGGATGACCTTGACTGCTGTTCGAGCAGAATGCTTGAGAATGGCTGATACTGTGCCAAAATAGTGCTGGAAGAGCTCTCAAATGTGACATTTTATTTTTCATATCCATGCTGTTACTTCTGTGTGTTTCTAAACCTGACCTCGGAATTTATCCCCTTTAGAATTTCTAAAATAATGGCTTCCATTAAGAATAATACATTTTTAAAAGTTTCTATGGTTTGTTTTGTATCCTTAAAACTTACAAAAGTGAAATTTCGTCCTTTATCTCACCTCTAACTTTGAGGTTTTTTCTGCTCTTTAGAAATCAACAATCTGCTAATAATAGATGCTTCACACAAGATGTGTTAAGTGGTGTTTTATAAATGATGTTTCATAGCTATGGATTACTCACAACACTTCAGCCATCTAAATCAGAATACATTTTAACAAAGAAGTAGAAGATCACCTTTTTGGAGTTATTATAAAGTTTGCATTTAACTTTTTGTCTATTTATATTTCCATTTTCAGTTAGTAGAATCTTCACTGTCTGTAAAACCACAATAAATCTGTACCTGCGTTAGACAAAGAAATTTTTGTTGACTTCAAGTCTATCATGAAATTTTCATCTCTTGAAGCAACCATCCTCATGCAGAGAAAGGTGAAAAATAATTGACACAATTTTTTTTTTAAGGTTTCTGCCCATGATGAGCTACTTTTATTCTTAAACAATTTATTTATTTGGGACAAAACCAAAATTTGGTTTATTCTTTTCCCCTCCTAGTAACTGTCCTTATCTGTTTTCAGCACTTCTATTTGTGCTGGTCAACCTCTGACCAAGAGATTTTAGAAGAATTCAAGGACCAAGTGTGTTTGTCCCCTTGCTGTGGCTGATTCT
The DNA here is from genome assembly GCA_013401135.1 of Cettia cetti. Taxonomy (NCBI): domain Eukaryota; kingdom Metazoa; phylum Chordata; class Aves; order Passeriformes; family Sylviidae; genus Cettia; species Cettia cetti. The sequence goes on from VZUI01075818.1 coordinate 5,025, forward strand.
TGGGTTACAGGCTGTCTGGTCAAGCCTTTTTCTGACACTCCACGAGCAGAACAGTGGGCACAGCATTGTCACTGCCTGCTCAGCAACTGTGCCAGGAAAAGAGGCTGCCTGAGAGATGAATTACACATGAATCAGTTTTTATATCCCCATATAAAACAAATACGGAATAAATCAAATTATTGTTTAATATGCTTAATTATCTTTTAATGTGTCTCCAGTCACATAGCATATGTCCTGTAAAAGCACTCGGCTTGGTCCTGTGAACATGTCATGTATCTCTTAATGAGGAGAGATGGCACAACAAGTTCTTGCCAGAGTCAGAATCCACAGGAAAAAAAAAAAAAAAGCTAGAATATAGATTCCTGCTCTAAAACCTGTGTTAGCAGAGGCATAATTCATTTTGAAAAGGGTGCATTAATTAGAAATTCCTTTCTCTGAAAAGAGGGAATAATCCCTTTTGCTGATTAATATTTGTCAGAGAATCCTTGATGCTGGAACCACCTGGGCTCAGCTGCTCCCACCCCTGCTCAGAGCAGGCTCCAGCCAAGCAGGTTCCAAGGGCCTTGGGCCAGTCTGGTTTTTATTTTCTCCAAGAATTCCCTTTCTCGGCCTGTCAAAAGCCTATTGCATCACCTCAACTACCAAAAAGTTGATTTTCCTATATTTAAATTACATTTCCTGCATCATAGTTTATGCCCACTGCTGCTCATCCTGTCACTGGGCACCACTGACATCTGATTGTGGGCTTTTAAAAGGGCTTCATTCTAATAATTGTTTATATAAAGCAAAATCTGTAAACAAAAAATATTTGCAGTTCTGAAAAAATACAAATGTACTGCTTAATCCAAAGTGTCTTATTGTAGCTGAATCCCTGCTCTTGGTAGAACACTGCACTTTCAGAATGTGATAAGCACCTTTCAGTCATAAATTCAGCAGTAAAAAGGACTTTGAAAACCAAAAGAAACGACAAAGATTGTTTGTAAGTAATTTAATAGTCTCTGCCGGGATGTAGACAAAAATGGGATGTAATCCAAACGATTTTGTGGGCTGATATTACCGAAATGAGCAATTTTCTGCTCAGGAGTACAGACTTAGTCATTAAAGTCTGGATTAAGGGTATCACTGGCTGGTACACTTTTACTTTGCCTGCATGTACTACAGCACAAATTTCTACATCCGCACGTACTCAGTTGGGCAACATCTAATTTCCTGAGCTCTCCATTTTTAACAAGTCTGAGAGAAGGAACCTGTTAAGTGTCTACAATATGTTCACCTTTCACAGTGCATAATAAAGTCAAACAGGCTCTTGCAGCTCCTTCACTGCAAACATCCTGGCAAAGAAATGAAACCCTTAACGGGGTGAACTCTCCTGCAGGTGGGGATTGAAAGCATTCTCACATCTCAGGAAGGAGCATTTTCCCTCTGCACATCCTGCCAGGCCCTCAAGAGCTCCAGAGCTCACCTTCCTCAAGCATCAGGTTGAACATTCTGCCATGGGTTCCACTGTAAAATTAGATTCATGCGTTGCACTCCTGGGCTCTCGTATTCAAATGATAATTTTCACTTGCTTCTTGCTATTCTCAGGGAAATAACCAGCTCCATATGACTCATCATTTTGTGGGAGTTCAATGCCAAGCCTGCTTGCACACAAAAGAAAATTACATAATTATACTAAATTTTGCAAATCGAAAAACTTCTTTGTAATTGCCTTAAGATTATTTCATGTTCCGTTCTCAGAAGATGCTTCCCTGTGTAGCCATTTAGAAGGAACATTTATTACAAAAGTTAATTACAGTTTCTTAAAGAATTAAATAGGCTTTTTTGATCTTTTGGGGTTTTCTAGTTCCAAAGAATATCTCTGTTACACATGTCCGAATTTTGGGGTTATTTTGGGTTTCAGTTTTGCCAATATTTTTGGCAATCTGATTAAGGAAATGTCATTTAATTTTCCTGTGCATCTATCTAATCAGTGAAATTATTTTATTGAAGTGGTATTGGTCAAAAAAATGCCAAACACTCCATCACTGCTCTTCTTAACACTCTCTGAACTAATTTTAACTTCAGGAAAATACTTCAAAATTGAAAAGGAAGGGAAAAATACAGAAACATTTTAAATAACACACTATTTCAACATACACATGAAAACCGACAGGGCTTTCAAAACGTCACTTAGTTGGAGAAAAGAAGGGTTGGGAAGAAAATTGTTTGAAAAATTAAAGTTTTTCCAATTTCTGACATTGTTTTGTGGGGCTTCTTGGAGTCCAGCATTGCCAACCCAGCAATCAGCAGCTATTTCTGACGTGTTCTTTCCTAACTCAGCCACGGTCTGGCACTTGAATCTCCAGAGAAAGTTATTGTCTAGGAAAATTGAAATGGTAAAGGGGAGAAAAAGAGCAGAAAAATCCCTTCTAATTGCTGCTATATTCATTTGGGGACTGACCAGAAGCATCAAAAATCTCTCTTTATTTCTTCCAATAGAGTAGAACCAAAGAAAAGTTTCAATTTGAACCCAGCTCTGCCTGGGTCCTGAGAATGTGTTTTACAAAAAGGAATTTCTGGGCTCCAGGCAAGTGGGGAGAGGTAATAAAGGACTTCTCATAATTTAATAACCAGTCACAGATTTCTGTTTAGGCAATTCTAATGCTTCAGAAAATTGGATTTGGATGAGGTCTCTGCACCTTAATTTCCTCTCCCTGTGCATTTCCTGCAAAGGGCTGTTCCATAAAATAAGAAGGGCTGTTCCAGAGCTTCCCCCGGCCTGCACTTCCAGGTGTTTTATTGCCTCTGTGAGCAGCACAGCCCTGCTTGTGCTCACCAACCCAGGCAGGAATTGTGTGTTCTGCCTCTGCCTGGGCTCGTCTCCCACCTTTGGCACTCCTGCCTTTCCCTGGGTGCTTTGCACAGCAGCTCTCTCTGTCCTGGGTCCCAGAGCACCCAGTGCTCCTTCCCCTCTGCTTTGGGGGAAAAACCTTGAGACCTTTCAAAGCCACCACTGCTGCCTGCAGCCTGCCTGAATTCCAGCCTCATCTCTGCGTTCCACCCACCCCAAATCCTCCCTTTAGCCCAAGTGTGCAGTTCTCTGAGCTCTGAGACGTTGCTTGTGAGCTCCCAGTGAAGCTGAAGGGAAAGGCAGGCAGGGTTTGGTCCAGTGGTCTAAAACCATTCCATACAATGCAGCAATTGCTCAGGAAAGCCAGTGAAACCACCAGCAAAGGCCTGGGCTGCAATACTGAATCAAAACCTGCTGCAGTCCCACTGCCAGACTGGTCTGAGGCACCACTTCAGCTCCTGCTCTGCTTTATTCCAAGTGGTGTGCAATGAAAATATTTTGATATGGAATCTGGGACTCATAAGCAAATGCCCAGTATAAACTTTAGAATAACATTCTCCCTTTCTGGAAATGATTAAGTGGCTCCATTTTCATTTCAGTGGGGAATTAAAGGTTTCCTAAACTTGGTTTTCCTGGAAAAAGAAATGTCAGTCAGTAGTGAAATTTGCTTTTCAGGCCTTATTGTAAATCTTACTCTTGGGTTAGAGGAGTGATCTGAATCTTCCAGAAATTCTTGCCTTTTCCTTCATTAACACCTTCCAGTCATGCGAATTTTCATTTGTACTTGAAATATATTACTAAACATTTGCAGATCTCTACTTCATGATTAACAAACTGATCATGAAGCCTAAAGGGAGATAAACCAGTCAGAAGGACTGACATTTTCAAGATAAAAGCAGTTTAACATGAGTTAAATATGAACTATTAAGCAGTAAGATTTTTGAGACTTCCAAAATCTACTGGTGTTTAAAATTTAAAGCCAGAACAGAGAAGAATAATTAATAAGAGGAATAAAAGTGGCATCTTGAGGCATATGGGAAGAGTGGGTATAACTATGCATACAAAAAAATGCTCTTGAAGAAAGATCATCAGAACATGAATAAAATGAGAAAAATTATGTGAAATAGAGTTAAGAGAGAGAGACAAAAGGAAGTTAAAAAGGAGGACTGTGGAAGAGAAGGTAAATTGACATCGTTTCCTGCTCAGCATTTCAATTCTTTTCCTTTAGCTCACAGCATCATCATAAAATCATCATTTTCTCTATTACACCAGTCCTAGTAGAGTTCCTGGTGTTTAGATTTGCTGCTAAAGTTGACAGAGGGATTTTGTCAGTAATTTGTTGTGGTTGCTCACTGCTTGCCAGTCTGTTGTGATGTTTATTCACACAGAACATATTTGTTTGTGTACTGAGTGGGAGGAGCAGGAAGGGGACACCAAAGTGGTGTGGACAGGCTGACCTGCCCTGGGAGCTCCCCGGAGCTGCTGTGACACCGGGGCACCCCGTGCCCTTCTCACACTGTGAAACCCCCACGGGCACACACAGCACCCCCCAAATGTCACCTCTTCCCCCTGGTATCTGCACTGCCCTCCCAGGAAGGCTCTGTGGAACGTGTGAGTGCTGAGAGCTGAGCTGGTGGGTGATAACACAACACTGGGAACCTCCAAAGCCTGCCTCAGTTCTTTATTTTCTCTCCCAACCCACTCTCACCCCTTAAGTCACTTGATGCCACTAAAAACCCGCAGAACCTCCAAGGAAAAAAGCCCAAACCAAAATAAACAGGCCTTCCCAAACAGATTCAGTCTCAGCAAGGATTTTGTCTGCTTCTCTGAAAATGCAAAAGCTAATAAAAGCTGGATATCTAGGGGGTGATGTGAACAAATGAACAAAATGCATATTACAGGCGTCTGTGTGAATAGTTCTCCTTCTACAGCAAGAGCACAAGGGTGCCAAATTCTGATTTTAGGGGCACATTATCAGCACAAGCACAATTGCAGTGTTCATCCATGTTCACTGAGTGGATACCATGGAAAATTGCACCTACACTCAGCAGTTAGTAAATACATTAGACTAGAATTTAGTAAATACAGTAGATTAGAAGTTAGTAAATAGATTAGTAAATACATTACATTAGACTTTAGTAAATACATTGCATTAGAATTTAGTAAATACATTACATTAGAATTTAGTAAATACATTGCATTCAAATTTAGTAAATATATTACATTAGATGTTAGTGAAACCACTTTCCATCAAGCTGGAACTGAGCACTATTTGACTTTTTTCTGTAGTTTTTTGTAGTCCTCTAACAGCTGCTCTGTGTGGCAGGATAGGCAGCAAACCCTGTTTTCCCTGGATACTTCTGGGCCTCCTAAAGCTGCCTGGCTCCCTTCTTTTCAGTCACTGAAAACATTTGCATCTGCTGTACTTGATTGTCTCTGATCATTTTCTTTAGTGCTGGTGGCTTACCTTTTCCTTTTGAATTACTGCAGATGTTTGCTGATTATATGCAAATTGCAGCTGCCTTTTAAACAAGCTACAAATTTGTTCCAAAATGCACTGGACATCAGAAGAGAATTTCACTAGCAGCAGGTTTTCCAGATGATGAAGAGACAGAAAGCTAAGAAAAACTAATTTACTTTTTGTAGGAGGTAGAAGGGCTCTGTTCCTCTGGGCCTTTATTCCTGTGCATGCCACTTTGCAAATGAAACTCACCACATGGACTGCATGAGGAAAAGCACCATGAATACTAAGTCAGCCCCTAGTTGCACAGGAGTATAAAATGCATTGGTTCTAGTTAAAATCGATTTTTGCCTTGGAAGTAAGTATTGGATTCACTTTCTGTCTCTCTCCCCAAAACACTTTGGGCAGATGGGAAATACCACTGTAACTGCTGTATGGTGAAGTGGTAAATAAACAGCCAAGCAGCCCAGAAATCGTGTTGGGAGTGTCAGGGAAACTCATACTCATTGTTTCCCTGCAAAAGGGGTAAATCTTCTGGAATTAATTCAGAGAGTCCTTCTGTGATGATCCAAAAAATGAGCAATTCCTCCTCCCCTCCCTTCCCCTGTACTAACAAGGTATAACTGGAGCAGAGCAGTTTCCAGAACTTTAGAGTCCCTAGAACTATGGAATTATCAAAGGAAAAGAGAAGAAATGGAACATGAGCCAATCCATTTATGTTCTGAGCAAAATTTTAAAAACATTTTTCATTTTCCTCTTTGAAAACAAACAAGGTCAAAAAGGGTTACATGAAATTATAGAAACAAGGTTTTGTATGCTGCAGTAATAAACAGAGCTGCTGCTGGATTCTTCATGCTTCTCTTTAAATTAAGATAAAATAAATTACTGATCTGAGGTTTATTTAGTGATTACTGAGTTTAGGTAAAGATACTGATGAGTGCTGATGATTGCTGTGCAGCCACAGGGGGACTCAGTGGATACTCAGAGCTGCAGCAAGACATGCTGAATCATGGAATGGTTAAAGGTAGAGAAGCCCTGTAAGGTCTTGGAGCCCAGCACAGCGAATGCCACCTCTGACCTGTCCCTGGGCACCACATCTGAACATTCCCTGCACATTCCCAGGGATGGAGACCCCACCAGTGCCCTGGGCAGCCTGTGCCAACGCCTGGCCATCCCTTCCAGGGCAGAAACCTTTCCTGATCTCCAATCCCATCTAATTTGCATTCAGACTTTTTGCCCAGGCTGGTTTAGATGGGAAAAATGTCCCCAAAACTCCTCAGGGGTCTAAGAGGTTCCTGTGAGATCACAGAGGGGTTTGTGCTGGCAGGAATGAGGAGGAGAGGTTTGTTCTAGTCTTGCCAGTTTAGACTACACACCGTTAATGAAAACGTCTGGTGAAAATTTTCTGCATTCTCCTTACGTGTGAATTGTGAAATATGAGCAAAGAACTAAAAAAAATCCCCAATCATAAGGCACTGGAAATGAAGGGAAAAAAATAACCTACAAGATGTGACCTGATGGAGAGTTGTGGACACAACTCTGCCACAAAGCCTGGAAAGAACATTCTCCATTCTCCTGCTGTTGTCAGGAGCTGCAGCTGAGAGCCCCCTGTGTGTGCTAGGGTGACACTGGTGTGCATTAACACAGCAGGGGCTGTGCTGCCTAAAGGAATTCAGTGCTCTAAGAGGCTTCACTCAGCAGAAGCTGTTGCTTCTCCACCTCCCAGCTGTTTTCCTCTTTCACTGTGGGTGTTGCAGGACTGTACAATCTGGTTTAAAGCACGGTAAAAGTCATTATCTTTCTATTGTAAACCCTATTTTCTTTTGTATTCTTTGTGAGGCTTCTGCAAATCCATCCACTGCTTCGTTGCAGCACTGTAAAAGTCACTGATATGTGCCTTTTAAGGTTAACTCATATTTTCTTGAATTTGCATGCAAATACTGATGAACTGAGGAACTCTTCTGCTCAGTTTTGTACATCTGCACTACTACAGACATTTTTGCATTATGCCACACCACACTCTCACTGTAATCTGCATTTCCCTTATTATCTAATCAAGCTGCAGTTAATAACTATAACAAACCCCTCATGTCCCTGCCTTCAATGTTCTCCTCATCCTTTATGTGAAATGCCACATTTTGCATATTTACACCAAACTCTCCCATAGTTGAATTCTGAACCTCAGAGCTTTACACTGTATAAAATGTCATTCTTCAGGCTTGAATACATTCTGATAAAGCATAGAGATTTCTCTTCCCAACTCCCTAAAATACATTCTTTTCTCCCAAAAAACTCTGAAGTTTTCTGTATATTATTCTCTTTGTGGTCACACATATTCCTTAAACACACAGAGAAACACTTGTTCAAACTGAGAATTAGCTGTCTGCCATTCACTTCCCCCCCTGGATCTCAGACCTGTGCACACAAACCCCACAGACCTCTACACTTTTTTAAAATGGAACTGATTTTTCCTCTATTTTGATGTGAGATAAATCAGGAGAATAATGCCTCCAAGAAAGCTGGGTGACACTGCTTTAAAAAGATTTTCTTTCTCGAGTCTGGATTTACAGTTGGTGGATTTATATTTTTTTCAGAATTGCTGGCACAGAAATGATCAGTTTGCTTTGCCTAGTTGAGCATGGTGAATATTGTCTCTTGGATAATTCTCCTGGGAAAAGATACAGGCATAATGAGACTTATTCATGTACATAAAGTACATGCAGTTAATATGGAGCCCCAATTACCAGAAATTAAATTCTAAATGCTCCTGTAATAAAAGCCCATCTATGAAAGCCTCAGAAAAGGCAGAAAGAGACCTCATAAAGGATAGGACAGTCATCTAATAATGGGAATAAAGGAGAGCTGTTGGAGTGTGGGAATTGGGATGATCATAAAGCAACACTTGCATGGCGCTGCCTCAGTCCATTCCTGCATCCAGATATTGTGTCTGTCACTGCAGCTCTTGAGTGCCCCACACATCTTCTGGGACACTTGCAGAGCCTACTAAACTTGCAAAATAAATGTGTAAACTACAGCTCAAAGTCTGAAGAATATTTTTTCAAGCAAAGGAAAATCTGTAAGAATCTTTGCTGCTCAGTCCTTTCTCAATCTATGAATTTACTTAGTTTTCAGTTTTTTTACTTATTCCTTATGCAGAAATGTGTTAAAAATGCTCTTCCTTTGTAGAATAAAATAGATTTTCCCTCCATATTCTACTGTTGAGTCTGAGAATTCCTCAGCCTAGGACAGGACACCAGATGTTTCGCATTCGGGGACATTCACTGTGCTTGACCCACTTGCATTTAGAAAGTCAGAAATATAAAGCAGGAAACACAGATTTCAAATCTTTATGTATACGACTAAATATGAACTGAAAACATTATCAGACTTCATGGATGCAGCACTAATCTGGACCTATTGAGTCTTTACCTGTGTAATTAATCACAGTCTTGTACACTCTAATGATGTCAGCACAGACCACAGAGAGGGTCTCCAAACAGACCACCCTCCTTTCAGTTATTGAACAGAGACTGCCTTGAATTTGGGTCCATCCTGCAAGGGTCTCACTCTGGTGACAGCACTTAGAACTCTCTGAGAGCAGAACCGAAGGCACCTCATCAGAGGGCAGAGCTCATCATCCTCATCATCCTCATTCATCCTCATCATCCTCATCATCCTCACCCCACAGGGGCACCAACTCTGTGAGGAGCTGTGGTGCAGAGGGAGAGGCAAAAAAACCTTCTCACTTGGAAGCTTGGGATTAAACATCAGCTTGATCACTGTGCTTTCAGAAGCAGCCTGGAGAAAGCCAGACAACTGAAAAACATTGTTTGTCACTCATCTTTTTACAATTTGCTTTTACTTTGTCTCTGGTTGGGTTTTTTTTGTTTTTTTTTCACTATGTCGCTGTTTAATGTTTCTTACCATTATGGAAAGTCTGAGATCACTGCACCATTTTCACAACAGAAAACATTGAAATGCATGTTTTACCTTGAAAGTTCACTGTGTCACCGCTGGGACTCCTGTTTCACTGCTGAAGGATGTACTTTAAGGCATTAACAAAAGCCAAACTATACAAATGTTTCCTCAATCTAGAACATGTGAAAAAAAAAATATTTAGAAAATGTTTTAACAGAGGCTTCCAGTTCTACCTTCCCCTGACTAAACTAAAATCTAGAAATTATTATCATAATCCTAATTTGACACTTCCATCATTTATTAATTATGAAAGAATAAAGGTGGAGGGAAAACCCACACATTTTTCATGTGTCCATGTGTGTTTATTTCTTAGTAGGTAATATGAGAGTGTTACAAGGTTGTTTATTGAGTACAGCTGTTTGAACTTCACTTCAATCCAGCTATAATTGGGGCAAAACGTCCTTTTCCAAGTCACTCACTGTGTCCTAAAAGTGATAAATTATAGAAGGATGGGAAAGCAGAACAAAGACAGGAAGGTTTCAGAAGAAACTGCCAGCCACCAGTTCCTACACATTTCCATCAGAGCAGCTCATGTAGTGCTGATATGGAATTCAGAGCTAAATCTCAGATTTAAAGGAGGTCACACACCCCATGACAGATTTCTTGTAGAACAATCTTGATAATTTATTCATCAAGATGGTATCAGCTAGGATATGACAGTGGGGAAAGGAAGCAGAAACAGGATGAGGAAAGATGTGGTAGAATCAGAACATGCTATACAGTTGTCAGAACAGGAGGAAAACACTACTAATAAAACAAAATTTAAAATAAGAATTAAAAGCAGATAAAATAATACAGTAAAGGAACATCTTACATAATGTCAGGCCTGTATTGTGATTATAGTGTCAAAAACAGGAGTGGAAGCAAAAAGCACTGCAGTTGGAAAAATAATACAAAAAATAGAGAATAAAATGAACTATAAAACTATGATTGAAGGGTACACAGCAATAAGCACAAAATTATGGAGACCATAACATACATTTAGGACAAAAGCACTTGAGAAAATCTTCAGTAATTCAGAGGCAGGGAAAGGAAAAATGTCATGTCATTTACATAAAAGTGTTGAATGAAATATCAACTGAGAGGAATATGCAGTAAAAATATATTAGCAGAAGCTAAACAAAGATGAGGAATTAAGATAAATAATGAGTTCTGTATGAATAAGGGATAAATTAATAGAATTCTATTACAAAACAGGAAACTGAACAATGCCTCAGAAATCAACAGAAATAAACGACAGTGTGTTGTTGGCAGAGAGATAATTCTTAGGGCCACAAAAATTAAAGTGCTACTTTAAATATGGTACCATTGTCTGCGGAAACAACAAATTAATTGCAGACTGACAAGAATGATGGCATTGTAGCTTTGTTGTACTTCAGCTCCCCAGTTAGTAAATTGGGTAAAATAAATTACTAAAATAAAGTCTTGTGGCTGTCAGGAACAACTCCCTTTCTCACCTTTAGTGAGTCACGATGAGTTCAGCTCCCAGGTAGGCTTAAGGTGGATATGAGAAGCCAGGACTGCACATCTTCATTCCTAAACTGCATCAAAAGTGGTTAAATGTGACTGCTACCTGCTCAAGTGCTGTATGAAACTAATCTGTTAAATATCTGTTAAATACAGATTGAAGAAAAGGGTGTAAGTTTGAGAAAAATCTTCCAGGAGTTGTTTGTTTGTTTTTTTTTTTTCCAGAAATTGGCCACTTACATGGAAGACTCGAACATTTTTAAGTCCCAGGACTCTGGAAATTGATTCTTTCTGTCTGGGTGGATTTCAACAGTCATCAAGAGAAGATAGAAACTAATTCAGCTCCAGTTCTTCACATCTCTCTTACAGGTCTGTCCTCTGGGCCGTGTCTGAGTTCATCACGCTTGACTGGAGAGTCTGGAAAGCAACAAATGAGGAACTTCAGCTCTGGCACGAATGCTGGAAACACTTGTGCTGTCACATACACACATCAAGCACTGCAAAAACTCTCCTCCATCGTGGGCACTCAAATTAGAAAGGTGCTTAACTGAGTTAGCAGGAAAAACCAAAGGCTGAGGGAAGGAGGAAAGGTCGGAGCTCTGTCAGCCTCGGTGGTGCCGCAGGTTGTCACCTGAAGCGGCAGCACATGCCTTTTCTCCTGGCAGGGAATATAAAATCCTTCAGTTCTACTTACAAGAAATGTTGGTGTTGAAATTACCTAGAAAAAGAGAATAGATTCAAACAAAAACTTTTTGACAGAAGACCAGCTAGCAAAGCTTTCCTTAGTACATGCAAGCAAACTCTTCATTAGCAAAAGTGCAGTCTCATGTGGTTCTTTGTTCCTAAAATTTGCTGCTCCTTAGCACCATACCAAAGGTAAAACTGTCGTGTGTCTCTAGGGGTGCATGGCAGGGAAAAGAGGTTGTGACTCCTCAGCAGAGGATACCAGCAGCGAAACCCTGCTTTATACAGAGGTGCAATAAATCCTGAGCAGAATTTTAAGGAATTCCTTCCTGTGTTTTCCCTCGCAGAGCTGTCCATGCCTGCATTTGGCACATCCTTTTATCCATCCCACAGCCCCAAACGCCCTGGGTGAGCAGGGCTGTGCTGCAAGGTAAAGGGAGAGCAGCAGACACCACAACTAGCAGAACTCCTCATTTGATCAGGGGAAAAACCCCCTTCAGGAGGAGGCAGAGGCTACAGCACTGTGTCTCCTCACTGCCTGCTCGTATTTTGCAGTGGTATTAGAAGAAACATGAAAGAAACAAAGACACTTCTTAGCTGCAGGGATTAGGGTGGTGTAATTGCTCAAGAGACGTTCCTCAGAGGCTGGGGGAGTCAGTGATCTAAATCACTCAGCACATTCAAAATTCCTAGGGAATTCCAGCCCAGGTGCTTCCACACTTCTTGTTATTTGAAGTTTTGTACTGATAATAGGGAAGCATTGTAAAGCTGGAGATGAGAGATGAAATCAAATCTTCTGTAAGAAATCAAAACATTTAAGCTCCACTCTTTCTAAGAGACATACCTGAGTATTCTCAAACAAAATTAACCCATAACAAGACACCATCCAGCTCTCTGGACAGTGATGTGAGGGACAAGATGGGCAGCTCTGTTTAGATGGCAGGGTTTGAAACACATGAGTTTGAAACAGGTGAATTTGATTAGTAGGGCACAGATTGTCAGTACAAGTGTGGGGATCCTGGCAGCTGTGATGGTTCACTCTGCTGCCTGCTGACCCCCAAAGTGTTCCTGTGCTAGGGAGAAAGAGGACTGGGGGACAGACTGCAGGCCGTCTGTCAGGGATTCTGTGTGGGTTAAAATGTTTCTAAAATCATGGGAATTGTATACAATAGATTCAAGGAGGGGGTGGAAAGAAAGGTAGGGCCTGGTAGGCCCTGGGAAAGGGAGCCAGGGCTGGTAGGCCCTGGGAACGAATGTTGGGCTTTGTCTTTTCTAGAGCATATAAAATTGCACCCGCATAATCATCATATGATAAATGATCTGATTGTTAAATGTGATTATTGTTTGGTAGTTGAATATGATTATTGTTTAATCATAATAAGAATTATCGGAAACAACGTTTGGAGGGCTGATGAAAATTACAAGAATTCATGCTTGGATAAGATCAATGTATACAATAGAACAATATAGGTTTAATAATTAAAATATAGTTATATAACGAAAAGGGTATAAAAAAGTGTCCATCTCAAATCCATGTCAGGGTCAGATTTGGGTTTGTACCCCTGATTCCCAGAGCTCTTCAATAAAAGCACCTGCATATAATCATCCTGTGGCTGTGTTTCAACGCTAACATGTGGGTAAGGAAGGGAGAAATGGCTGAATTTGGGCTGTTATTGAATTTGCCAACCCACGTTCTGCTTCTCCCACTGCATCGAGTCCAGCTTTGCTGCAGAAGCAGCCAGGTGCCAAAGTCCTGGCCAAGCAAACACCAGGAACGTAAAGAGGGCTGACCAGGCTGTTGGGTGCCTGCATTCCCACCCAGCTGAACCTCTGGGATTGCTGGAATTTCCAGTGGAGTGCAGTAGCCTGTTTGAATATGGCCCACCTGGCAGGTGAGCATGGTGCTGCCTTCCCAATCTCCCAGAGTTTTTTGTCTTGGTGCAAGGAAAGTGAAAGCACATCAGGGAATGAGCTCCTTGAGTTCTCCTGCAAATATCAGCAATCCATGCATTCCCAACAAAACCAAAACGCCTCCCTGTTTCTGTGCAATATGCTTTTTCAGTTAAAAAATTCTTCCCCTGGAAACAAACCCAGAGATCCATAACTGATTCTCTGAAGTCTGTGTTTTTGTTGGAAAATTGCTTTCCCAGGAACAGGTTCAGTGGAAGTCCCTGTTTCAGTTCCCTTTCCCAAGCTGGGGAACTGTGGGCAGTTATGACTGAGGAGCACTGCACCCATGGATATTTTACCTGCATAAAGGACATAAAATATGCTTGGATTGTGGGGTTTTTTTCTGAAATTGAAAAATATTTCATTTGCACTGAAACCAAGCATCCTAAATAGCAGTGCAAATCAGTCATCCTGAATAACAGTACAAAATAAGCTTATTTACTATTACATTAAGCAACAATTTTGCACCTTGTTGAGTAGGACTCCAGTTTCCATTTTTCCCTGACAGGTTGAAATTATTTTCTGGGTTGATAGACAAGAACTCACCAGAAGCCCTGTAATTTAATTCATCTTTTTTGGTTCTCTATTAAATATCCAAAATATCATGTTCCTCTAAACTGGCCATAACTCAAACTGCAGCTGTAACAGGTCTCCAACATTCCCCTAAAATAATAATGACCAATATGAGGAAAATACACATTGGCTTCAAAATCAAAAGGATTGAAAATTCTTCAAAAGGATCCAAAATTCTCCAGATTTCTCAACATTTAGGCCACCTGAAATATTTGTCTAGGTTTTCAAAATAATCAAAATGCAAGCAAAGGAAGTGACTTTCTCTGTACCTTTCATCCATTTTTATCTATAGTTTTACAATATCTTCTCTGCTTCTTTATTGTAACTATGAATAGATCTGTGCAAAAGATCACTCGGAGTTGGCTCATACAGAAAGAGCTTTTATTGAATTATCGAGATTATGGGGCTTTGGTCTGGAATACTTGCAGTAATTAGACTTAATATAAGAATTCTCCCAGCTGACCAGAGGTGTGAAAGGCATCTTATAATTAAGACCTACATATCTGAGAGGACTTCTTGTCTGCTCACTCAGACATCCACAGACATCCAGGAGATCACTCTGGCTCCTCAGCAGCCTGGCTGTGAACACCTCTTTGCAGGAAGAGAGAGGAATAACTTTCATTTCTTATTAAGAAAAATATAATTCCAAACTTTTAAATTTTTTTGGCTTATGGTGGCCTTATCACCCAACTTAGCAAAGAAAGAGAATTGATCCAGATAACACTTTCGGTATCACCACCAAAGTCTCTTCATCAGTAAATCCAGAGGACAGCTGGCACTTAATTGTTGACAAATCCTTGCTGATTTTCAACTGGGATCTGTATGAAGCCTTATCAATTGTGGGTATTGATGAGCTGCTGTTAGGTTTGCATCCTGAAGGGTTGAACATGCAGAGCACCAGGAGCTGTGCAGCGATGAGCTGTCACTTGCTAGTGATGCAAATTGTTATTTATTGCATCAATATCAATGCAGGACTGGTGCCTCTCCCTTTGCAGGTCAATATTGAAGTTTGGGGAAGAAACTTGGGGTTGCCCAATGAATTAGGTGAAAAGAGGAAAGTGATTATGGATGCCTAAAATACATTGATTACTTTATGAGCCATCAGCCACTTCTACACTGGTTTTTGAGACTGCATGGACTAACTTGAGCAGTGTGAAACCAAATATTTAAACTCTTTTACTAATATTTATCGACAAAAATGTCTATTTTTTTCATAATATTGATTCAGTTTCACCTATTTTTACATGTAGCATAAGTATCCCCAAAGCATAAAATTCCCAGATCTGTGTTGAGCTGTGTAGGTATCAAAATAGAAATGCTTTTCTTAGATCTCCAGTTGCTACTGACAGTGAATCCTTTCAGCTACAGGGGAGGATACAGACAGGAGTTCCAAAATAAGCTTTGAGTTTCTTCCTTACCAAGAGCTGTGACTTTTAGAGCAAGGTGAGAGTTCTGCTCAGTAGACTGTAATTTTGGCTTGTGAGATACAGAGATGCAGACTGTGTTATGAGGCATCTAGTTAACAAAAAAAAATTTCTAATGACAATGACAGTTCCCCCAAAAAGGCAAATCATGCTCATTTGTGCTGGAATGGTGGATTAGAATGCCCCCAAATTCTGTTTATTTTAACAAAGAAACAAGCGTCTGGAATGAAAAAACAAAACAAAACAAATCAAACACAAAAAACTCCAACCAATCAACTGAAGAAAAAAAAACAAAACCCAACCAAAAAAAGCAAATTCAATAAATCTGTCTCCTTGGCTTCCTTTCCAACACAATAATAGCTATTTTTTCACAGAGGTATAGTGTTTACTAAGAAATCTGCTCCTAGGGTAAGCTATTATTACTTCAGCAGTCTCTAGGCTCCAAAAGGAATGAAAATAGTTTCAAAAAAGCAAGGCATCCCTGGAATGGAGGAATGGATGATGAATTTGTGCCACTCACAACACCTTGGTGGCTGTTTGCTTTTCAGCTGCCACTTGGAAGCAGGGCCAGGCTGAGGCAAGAGAGGCAAACCTGGGAGTGAGTGGGGAACATCTATTATTCATCTGCAGTAATTTGTGGCCTGGCAAGAGCTGATGAATCCAATCTTGAGAGTATTTTATGGCGAGTTAAGGAACCTACAAGGGAAAACTGGTGAAAATATTCATTCCTGCTCTAGAAACAAGCCCAGGTCCTCACTGGATATTCACCCTCTCTGATCACCTGAGATGAACTGGCCGTTGCCAGCATCTTTCTGAAAGCTGGGAAATGGAATGTGGTTATTGCAAAGGTCAGGTTGTGCTTGAGAAGCAGAAGAAGAAATGAAAGGCAGAGACCCTGATTCACTGCAGGGTCTGGGGCATCCTGAAAAGTCTTCCACAGTCCCAAAAAATGGAAAGGGGCAGCACAGGTAATGTGTGGGGCAAAAAACAAAGAATGCTCAGTAATAATGGAACCAAGACCTCATGGTCAAGAAGAAGGAACAAGGGCGATTCAGTCAGGGCAGGAGAGGTCTGAGACAACCCCCAGCTCACCTCCAGCACAGCAAAGTCACATTTATTGGGGCAGACTGAGAACAGCTCCACACAGGCTGCTGTTACGGCCTGAAATGGCCTGAATTTGTTTGAACTGCAATGGATCTTTGAGCATAAATGCAGCAAATGCAGCCATTGCATCTGTTCCTTGCTTTGTGTCTGCATCCTAAAAATCTGGCTACCAAAGGAAGGTTTTCCTAAAAAATGGAACTTGTATGCTGGTTAATGCACTTGGGAACAGGCAGAATTTCTGCTTCGTCCAGTGAAGCAGAAAGAAGCAAACCAATCTCAGTTTTCTCTTTCTTTTCTGTGTTGTAAAGCTAAAAATAGCACAACTACTGTTCATAATAAAAATCTGCATTTATTGATTTTGGGAGTGGTGTGATGGCAAATAAATTTAAAAGTTTTGTTATAAACACTGACTTGTCAAGTAAGAGAACAAATCTTTTAAAAGAAGAAATTAATCACTCTCATAATTGTAAAGTCTAATAAAATAAAAAAACTCATTTCACTGTTACTCCAACCCCTTATTATAAGCTGCAATTTATACTACATTACAAATCCTCCTAAAGGTAATAAATTTGATGCTGAAAAAATTAATACAAAATCTAATTACATTTAATTTGATTGAATTAGAATGGATTTTTTTTCCCTGTAATCTCATTTTATTCCAAACATTTGTAAAACACCAAAATTAGTAACAAGGCCTAAAACCCCCACATCTAGACTTGAGCAAATGTCTGCCTTCCTCTCCCCCACAGGAGGTGAGAATGGAAATCTTGTGTTCTGGGCCAAATTCTGCCACAGGCAGCCAATTTCTCTGCTCTGCTGACCTCAGTTCTTGGTACCCACAGTTTTAAAGGCAGACAAGAAATGGGGCACAGGGAACACAGAATACTTCTATAAGTCACTATTTCTCTGAAAACATACAGGAATTTCACTGCTGTTTCTCTGCAAATGCAAAAGAATCTCACTGCTAGTCTCATCTCATTTGCCCTGAAAGAATTCCTAATTCCCAGGAGTGAAACTTTTCCCTTTTCAGGAGAGGAGCTTTGTTCTGGCATGAGCCTGGGTCAGCTGTCCCACACATTGCTGATCGTGATTTCTGTGGAATGGCACAGCCATGCTCTGCACTGCCCAGCTAAGGAGTTAAATCTTCCACCTGATGGGGAAACCTGCTCTGAACCAGCTCCTCCTGTGTGTTTTTCACAGGGTGTCATCTAAGCAAGCTGAAAACCCCAGGTACTCAAACTCAGCACTTTCAACAGGAGGAACTTTCTCAATGCAGTTTTTTTCTCTCTTTTCCAACATTGCTCTTTCTCTCTTTTTTTTGTCCCCACAGAACTGGCTCTGTGAGCTTTCTGATGGTGATTCTCTGAAAAGGGACATTCACCTGAAAATTGTGAGAAGCCAGCTGAGTAACGTAATCACACCAATGTGGCTGCATACGTTCTCCTTTATTCCTCGTAAAATGGCAGGTTATATACACTTTAATATTGTTTACAGTGCAAAGCATCCCCTCATTGGTGTGCAGCATACAAGAATATAATTAAACATTGCTTACTTTTACACTTAAGGGAGAAAAAGTGCTCAAACCAGCATCTATACCTACTACGTCGTAAATAAACTGTTATCTTTCCCTGCATACCTTAATGTAATTTCTAACTGTGCCACAGGCCCAGGCCTTCACTCAGGCTGTGCCTGGGCCTAGGCTGACAGGCCTCAGGCCTACTGACCAGGCTGGGTTGCCCAACCTAATTCAGGAGCAGATCATGCCCCTGCTCCCTAAGAAATTCTGCTACAATTCTCCACAGAGATTCCTCTGAGGAGATTGATGCTCCCTTCTCGATGTGCTTTGCCAATTGCGCCTTTGGACTCTGCTCACTCCAGGGCAGGAACCACTCCAGGGAAAGGAGCTTTTCTCCTGCCAAAACTTCCTACATGGGTCCCAGCAGTGGGATGAGATGGCACCAATCATTACTCCCTGTTGTTGACCTCCAGGCAGCTTTTCCAGCTGCCAATTCCTCATCCCCCTGCAGGTCTGGGGGTTTTGTTTGCCCTCAGTGAAAGGTTGGGTGATGCATCTTGGACATCTCCAAGATTGGGTGAAGCATCTTGGACAAAACCTTCTGAGCAGAGCTCTCCTTTCCTTGCATTTCTTCCCATCTTAGTATGCTGCAGAACTGGCTTTGAAACATCCCCACAACCCAGGGATTAAAAGAAAAGAAAATTTCATTCTGAGAAAGAACAGCCACCATTTATACGCTACGTATAAAAATGAGTTCTACACAGAAAATATTTAGGCAGATTTTTTAAAATTAACACCTTGAGCTTTCTTAAAGATTGATCCACTTCAGTGACTCAGTATATCATGGTTTTTGCTTGATTTTTTTTCTGTGCTGTGAAATAAGCTTGGTTTATTTGGTAAAAACATTATGATTTCACATTTAGCAGTATAGAAATTGCCTTCTGTTCAAATTCCTCCTTCTCTGTAAGATTCCAATACCTTCCAGTGAGCAGTAGTTTATTATTAGAACAGAAAAATGCATCCTGTGAGCAAACTGGGCCTTGCCATCACAAACTGGGACAAGTTTTTATGTCAGGAACTAAATGTCAGGAACTAAAGAAATTTTAGGTTTGCATTTGTTGTGGCAATCAGCTGAGATCATATCTAAATGATTTTGCACAGTTTTGTTCAGTGATTATTAGAATTTTGTAACTTGAATTTATATGTGAGCAACCTCCAGGAAACCAAAGTCTTGAAGTACTTGCACAAAAACACCTCAATACCATTGCTCAAGGTAGTGTTCGTTGTGTATGTGAAATTAAATTCTGAGTGTGTTAACAAGGTTATATCACATATTGATTGAGTTTATTGGCAAAATGGAAAAATTCCGGTTAATATTTGCTTTGGGTTAGAATGGAATTCAACATCAGTTCTGCATTTCAAAAAAAATGAATGGAAATCTGGGAGAAATCTCAAAATCTTAATAACATGGAGCTATTAAAAGGTTTTCATATAAATATTCAAGGGATAATTCAACAATATTCAAATAAATCACAAAACAAAATAAAAGCACACAGAAAGACAGATGAACCAAAATACCTTCTCAAAAGCAAATATTTAAATATTATCAACATTCAAATAAAAATATAAATATCTACAACATTTGCTTTAGCTTGATTAGTTAGTTAAAAAATGATCATTCCTGTTTTCAGGGAATTGCTTTTTCTGTAGAGGACTTGGCTTTTTAGACAAAGTTTTGAACAGTTCTGTGCAAAAGATTGACATTTGTGTCTATATATTTGTGATTACAACTGTGATATATGTATATAAAATTGTGAATTCTATCGTATTTGAGTTGAATATGGAATCTTACTTAACCTACATAAATAAAAAAATAGCTCCATCCTGAGGTTCCCCTCTTCAGATGGCATTTCTATAGTCACTGTTTAACATTATTTCAGTTTTAAGAATGGCCTCCAAACATTCTGCTTCATGTTATGAATGAAAAAGAAAACCTAAGCCATATCAGCTGATAAATGCTCAAAAGGAAGTTTGCTCTTTGTAATCTTTAAGACAAAAGGCAAAACTCAAATGGTGTTTTCCAGCAGCACAAACCCCTCTCAGACTTTGGGAATCTTTCCAGAAAACATGGATCATATCTTCCAGCCCACTAAAAATAACATCCTATTTCCACAGATTTCAGAAGCAGCAGCATAATTTATTATAAGGGAAGCTAAATATAAAGCTTGTGCTAAACTCTATTCATTAAAACTGAATTCTGGAAGTAAAGCCTTCAGAAGCTGGAGCTGTGCTTGGGAACCAGCAAAGAATGAGGGATCCAAACCTTTCAGAAATGTCCCTGCCCTGGTGTCTGAAGGTGCCAGAGCCAGCATTCCCCAGCATTTGTTCCTCTGCCTCACCACACAATGATGAGCAGCTCCTTCAGCACCTTCCCACAGGTGTATTTGAACATCCAGACATTTAAAAACAGATGGGAAGGGGGAGAGGCAAAAGTCTTAGTGTGACCAAAATAGAAATTCCTTTTCTTAGGAGTTTCAGGAGTTCTGAACAATTCCTCTCCAGGTCTGACCTAATGGGCTTGAAATGATCCCCAGCACTAGGCTGGGAAATAACCACGTTTTTGGGCTGTATATTGGGATGCACAGTGAGGGGCTGGGATTCTCTGAGGAGAATAATCACAGCCTGAATGAGTTTGCATTTGAGGTTTTATTTATTTTCAGTGTTACCTTTACATATTACAAACTCTTCTGTGGGTGGCAAGCAGCTTGCTTAAGATGTTTCTTTTACTTGAAAGAAAAAGCCTTAAACCAAATCAAACTGAATTCTTTGATTTATTTGCAGTAATGCTCTAGCAGTATGAAAGGGGTGTAAAGAATGTGCTGCTTTTCCCAATAATCTTTCACCATGTTTAAATGTTGTTTAACAACAAGCAAATAAAAGGAATATTGCATATGAAAGCAGCTGCTGAATGGATAAACGTGATTTTGTAACTGAAAAACATTTTTAACTCTTCTTTTTATTTTTTTTATTCTTTTTATCCATTTTCTCATCTACAACACAATGGCATTATGACCATCTTCAGTAGGGCAGGAATGGGAAAATGCAGCACAAGTGCATTTAATAAAAAATAATTAGCAGGCACATGCTATCTCTGCCATTCCTGTACAAACCATATCCATTTTTGCTGTGTGCTGGCACTTATTTACTGCTG
Source organism: Cettia cetti (assembly GCA_013401135.1). Classification (NCBI taxonomy): domain Eukaryota; kingdom Metazoa; phylum Chordata; class Aves; order Passeriformes; family Sylviidae; genus Cettia; species Cettia cetti. The sequence continues at coordinate 26,223 of VZUI01075818.1, forward strand.
AATATGCAGCTGCAAAAGTGGCCATTGTTGAAGTCCATCCTTTGGAGCATCCAAACTTACTGATTGTCGGAGAGCTAAATGCAATAGTTTGACAAATCCCCCCCAAACTGCAGAAAGAGTCCACTCAGCAATGTCTGAACATGGTTTCCATGTCACTTTATGCAGGTTTGCAAAAAAAGGACCATGACAAGGGACTGTGTCTCACTGCTTCCTCCCAACTCTAATGGCAACCTATCAAAAAAAAAAAAAATACATCAGCCTCCATCTTTAAAGCATCAGTCCCTGGCTTGATGTTTAATTTGATTAGTTTGAAATCCCAAAGGTTTAAACTGAACCCTGTACTTTTGCAAAAGCAAAGCACTGCCTGATTGCTGTATTAAACACAGATGCTGCCGACTTGCACAAAGACCCTGAAATCACGCTTTGTTTTCCTTGTTCAAAAATTAGTGTGATCTTTAAACAGCTGCTTTGTTGAGTCCACAGGTAGCTGCACTTTATTTGGAGAGAAATAATTCCTATATATAGCATCCATATGTTTCCTTCCTTTCAAAGGCTCCGTGGAAATTAGGTAAACAAACAGAAAATCCTGCTTCAGACTGCAGTGTATAGGGCAGGCTCGGCTTCTGTGGAGATGCCAGAAAGAATTCTGTGAGCACCACATCAAGTCCAACAGCAGCACAAAGGTAGTAACTGGGGTCAGAAGTCTTCCTATTTACTTGGTGTTAAAGCCAACAGCATTTGGCTGCATTTAAATCCTGACACCTGGGGAAGAACCTGCAATATTGGGGCCTTCAGGTGGGAGTTCAGTTTTACAATGTGCTCCCAGATGAGCACTGAAAATGTAGTAATGAATTGAAGTAAGACTTTTACCTGATTGACATCTGCATTACAAAAATAACAATAGTTCCTGGACTGTGAACAACAAGCATTTGAAGAAATGGGGTCAGGAATCTTATCAACCTGAGTTAGAGAGCACCTTCTCTATTTTTCCCAGCACATTGCCACACATGCTGCCAGATAGTATTTATTTCATTCTTACACAAGTACAAAGGAGGCTCCTATCAAATCCCTGCACTTCAAGTTTCAGCTTCTACAGCATTTGATTTTGTTCCTTGCATTACCTCTTTACAATTTTTGCTTGATTTGGTTCTTATATTTGTGCCTTGTCAGGATACTATGAAAATCTTTTCAGTTTCTGATGCAGGCAAAAAACACTTTGATGCCTCTGATGTTCAATCCCAGCTTAATTCATAAGTGATAAGTTAGAAGGTTTAATCTCAGTGCCCACACGCCACATCTCAGAACCAGATCACACTTTGGCAGGAGTGGCAGGCTCAGCTTAGCAGAGCCCTGGATTGACAGGCTGCAATGGGTCTGGGAGATGCTCCTGGGGAAAGCTGATTCATCTTTTATCACGGGGGAAATATTGATGCTTCAGTTATCCCATATGGAAACCCACCATTTTCAAATCAAAGGATTCTTATGGACAGCTATGAAATCAGATTTTTCTTGGAGTCACTGCTCTGTGTGTAAGAATCGTTTTTACCTGAGCCAGTGCTCCAAAGAACAGGGACTGTGTCCATCCAACATTTCTGTGTCCTGGAGGTGTGAGAACAGAATATGGAGAGGTGGGTGCAGCCTTCCCTGTAGTTATTGGTGTAATAAAATATGCACAGCTTTAATAATCAAATACATCCTCACCATCAGTGTGTTTCACTGCAGGCAAACTCCTCAGTGTTCCTTGTTGCCTTCATTAGGAGGTCAAAAGAACAGAATTCCTTAAACTCCATCTCTTCAGACAGAGGGGTTCAAAGGCAGGAGAGCTGGAAAGGGAGACATTTACAAGATCTGGTCTGAGGGATCAAGATAAACCAGAAAGTGCTAATGTGAAATACCTTTAAAGTTAAGAAAAATGGATTTTAATAGATATTATTATTATTATTATTATTATTATTATTATTATTATTTTGTGTTTGGGTCTCTTCTACAAGGAGTGAAGTGTTGTAACAGAAAAGGTATGGAAACCCAGAAGAGAGCCCAGACACCATGGCTCCCAGGATTCCTGCTCCGTGTTAGCTGGTGGGCTCCCGAGCCAGGCAGTGCTCCTGCAACAGCCAGCCACGGAAAATGAGAGGTCTCCACACTCCACTGTTGGGGACTGCCACCATTTAAATTGCAGCAGCCTCAATCTGCTCTGATATGCACTGGGGTTGAAACTGGGGCTGGGATTTGTGCAATATTTTGTATTCAAATTCCAACCTTTGCTCCAGTCCTGCCACACGTTCAGCATCTCACTCTCCTTTGCTGGGACTGATTTGTATTCTGTTCTTTTTTCTTGTACCCTTTCCTTCTACTTCCTGCTGAATGGAATCTGATGTTGGATTCTTGTTCCCTTCAAGCTGGAGAGGAGCTGTGTCCAGCCACTGCAGAGTTTTCAGGGATTCTGTTCCAGCAGCTGCTCAGCTCGGTGCAAAGGCACACACAGATGGAATTTTTCACTGCCCCCCACATGAGCCCAGCTCTGTGGAAGGAGGTGGAGAAAAGTTTTTCCCATGGAAGGCTGGCTGGAAGAAGCTGCCTCTGTGGATAATGATCATCTCTGATATTGCTTCATCATTCCTGGAGAGCACAGCTATCAATCCATGCCTAATCTAGACAATGTATTTCTACCATAAAGTCCCCACATAGCAGGAAATGACAACTGCAAAAGCTGATTTATCCAAGCTGCTCTGCTAGCTCCTATTCCACGGCAGAACAGATAATATGCTGACAGACAGACAGCTTAAGGCTGAGCTCTCACTTGATCTCATTATGTGCCAACTGATGCAAGTTAGGAACTAAAGTAGTAAATTGCCATGTAGCAAACAAAACTTTTGTAACAGCTCACAGAAATGGTTTCCAGACAAAGCCAATACACTTTAATAATTTTGTTTTCTTGAAAAGTAGCTTAGACACTGACCTGTGCTACTACAGCTTCTTGTGGAACAATTCCAATAAAAGCTGCTCTATCAGAGAAATATTTGAAAGAACAGCATTTTACTAGTTATCATGTATGTTTAAATTGAAAGCAATTAGTGATTGATTAGAGCCAATTACATCTAAGTCAAAATGTTAAATACAGATGTAGCCATTTACCTGAGAAGTGGTTGGAGTGACATTTATTCCTGTTTGTTGTGCTAAAAACAAACAGGGTCTGACTCCACTCCCTTCCAGACAAAGCAGAGCTGGGTTTTCCTGCAGTAATACCAAGCCTGTCAGCTCTGGGGGCTGATTCCACAGGAGCAGGGTTGTCTGACTTCATCCAGGAGACAGGCAGGTCTATCTGAGACTTGTAATCTGACAGAAGCAGAAGAGTAGAAGAGCTCTCTCTTTGAATAATATGGGGGGTTGCCTATATTTTTAAGCTTTCCCAACATGAAACAGTTTCCCACAAAAATGTTTGGGTTTAGACGAGCCTATTCTGCAGGACTGAATTGAAAAGAACAAATAAAAACCACCAAAAACCTAATTAGCGTTAATCCTCAAAAATATATAAAATATTTACCATTTTTACGTTTTTCTTGTCCATTTCACTGACTTTGAAAGTCAATCCTTCTTGCTGGCTTCGTTCTGATGCTTCATTAGCTGGTGGGTCACCACCTTTCGCTCCAGTGAGTAGTGGTTATTTTTCATGCCAACACAGACAGGGGATTCAGACATGATTTGTATTGCAGGTAATAAATGACAATTATCTGCACCTTTTCCTGATGTGAATCGCTGTCTCTGTACTGGGGGAGCTAAATCTTTGTAACTTTGATGGAAGTGGATTGAAATATAACCAGTCCTCCTCTGGTAACTTGCTGGGGCAAACACTTGGAGGTCATGCATTCAATTTGGTGCAATTACTGTCAGTTTAATGATGAAGATGAAAGAAGATAGTGTACACTTAATCAAGCAGATAAGCATATGAAGCTTTTGCATTTAAGATTTAATGGAACAATAGACACAGAACTGGGAAAGGGACAGAGAGCAAAGCACGGCCCTGCTGGGGCTGGCTGCTCTCCTCTACTCAGAGGGCTCAGGACAAACAGTAAATCCTTTCTTCTTTTTCCTCCACACTTTTTTTCTGGAGATGCTATGAAAAAAAATCAGGGAAAGAGGAGACCAAGCTCAGCTTCAAGAAATGTAGTTAAATTTCACATCTTTCCCATATATGACAACGTTTGAAATTCCTGGAGTCATGAAAGTGTGAGGTTGGCAGGTCCCCTAATCCAAACCCCCTTTTGTCGACACAGCCATCTTCCACTGCTACAGGATGCTTAAATCCCCATCCAGCCTGGCCTTAAGCACTTCCAGATTATCTGTAGAGCAGACACAGCATTGCCACCCTGGCATCAGCTTTGTTTTCTCTGACCATGCCAACACCACCAGCAGAAACGGAATCTGTCCTCGTTCATATACTAAAAATTCAAACTTTTATTTTACCTACCTCCAAAACCACTCACTGAGCTGTGTCTGCAGTGTGTAAAATTCCACTTTTCCCCATCCTCTCAAGGAACTCACACTCAAGGCTGCCTCTTTCTGGGCTGAGAGGCTCAGCACAGGCATCACATCCAAACCCATCCCGCTGCGTGTCCCTTGGATGCAGCACTTCCCAGTGGGCTTTTCCTGGCCATGCTTTACATGCATTATCATGCTCTGCAGGAAACTCAGCAAGCACAGCAGCTTGCCAGAGTAAAAGCAGTTGGTTGGGGCCTCTTGTAATACAGCAGTTCAGCAGTTGAAAGGATTGTCTGTACATTTTGCAGCAAGGGAAAAAAAAAAAGGTGTTGAATAAATATATTCCATGGAGTGGGAAACATGAGCATGAGCCTGGAGTACTCTGAGGAATGTTAACAGAGCCAGGATAATGCTGCCTCCTGCTTCTGGGAAGATTATTTTCCCAGCCTGAGAAAATGATAGGGCCACAAGTTATATGAAAGGAGATAGCAGGAAGCAGAAGTACATCTTTCTTTTGATGTGTATTAAGAGAAAATAGTGATGATTATTGAGACATATGACACAGAAATTCAGCTCCGAGATTTTGATCTAAGATATAAAATCTCAAACCAGGATTAGGCTCCTAAACTCACAAGGAATTTAAGTTTTAATATACACCCTCCTCTTCATCATTTTTCTATTGACTAATGTGGGTGATATCCCAGCTGGATAAAGTCTGTATTAGACCAAAAGGTCACGGCTTTATTGTCACCATAATTCTGTTCAGACTGATGAACAGGAGAGCCTCATACACAATTCTGCCCAGTGCAGTATTTAGAGCCATATTAGTTATTTGGTGATCTGCTTAGAGCCTCTAAAGACAGTGGGACTGAAATCCCAGGGACAACTGAAGGCAAACAGTGGCAAGGGACACTGTATATTTTCTAAACCTCAGATAACTGTGAGATGAGCCTTAGTAAAACATCTCACTGTGTCATTTCTGTCTGGGAACACAATTCCTCACCTTCTGCCACGACGGCTCTGTTTACCTGTGCAGCACCAGTGGTTAAATATCTCCTGCCTGCAACATCTGTTAAGAACTGGAGGGGTTTCAGACTGTGAACTGTAAAACTCTGATAAGAAGACAGAAAGCCTGGCCCAGTGACCCAAAACAAAGGAAGGAATGGATGTAAAAGGGTAATGCTGGGAGAAAGAAGGGAAGTTCTGAATTAACCTGGGATGATTATGTGTTATGACAGGATGAAGGAACTCCTGCTCGCAGTGCTAAAGCTACATGGCAGCAGAATGGAAGAAAAACAGATGTAGACTTTGCAAGCAGTAGATAATAGAGTCTCTTCTCTCATACATGAGTAAATAGAGCTGCTGGGATAAATTCTGTCAACAGCCACTAAAAATACAAGTAATTAGACATACATTTAATACGCTAGATTTAATACATATTCATTTGAGAAGTCCATAAAGCTATAGCATAAAATCCCAGAGGACCATGCATGTTTTCTGTAGGACGTTTTGTTATGTTTATCTAGAGGATATATTACCCCTATTACAGCAGCTCCTGGTACAGCTCTGCTCCATCCACATATCACTTCCATTAAAAGCTGTAGAAGACTTTCGTTTGCTTTAATCTCCCTGGGCTCCTGCTGGTTCTTCCAGTTCATGCCCCTCATGGTTGGAAGGACCACCAGAAGCCATAACCCTCATATTCCTGGGTTCCACTGGGCAGGGAACTCTTGCTTCTCCCAGAGGGATGATTACTTGTCTGCCTTAGATTTCTCACTTTCACTGGAGTCTCCTGGCACCATTAAACAATTTTATATTTCCCTTGTAGCAGCAGCTACAGTGCACTGTGCAAACATCCCCCAGTGCTCCCCAGCTCCTGCCCTCCCCTGGCCTCTGACCAACCTCACCCTGGTGAAATGGAGTGCAAACAAAAACCTCTGCAAGCACCAGGACCACAGCTGCAGCAGGGGAGCCCAGCCCCTGGCTGCTCTTGCAGTGAGTGCTGCTGGTGCCACTGCTGCACAGACCAAGCCCTAGAGCCTCAGAGCAAGGTTCAGACATGCCAGGCTTCAAAAAGCCTCCTCTGTGCACTTACAAGTGCCTAGAAATCTTTCCAGGGCTGTCCTGTCCTTCCAGACTGAGAATATTCCATTCCCCCTTTCAATTTTCCAGTCAATTTTAGTTGTTAGCAACAGTTAGTCCCAGATATATGGGAGCAATAGTTGTACATTTTTGTGGAGAGAGAGAAGCTCTGAAGCTTGTAAGTCCTTTTTCTGTTCTTTTCAGGAATTTATTAAAACTAATTTTGAACTATGAGAACCTTTTCTGGGTCCTAATTTGAGCCAAGTCTCCTAAAGGACCAGTCTGTTTCATGTAGTTTGGTTTGCACATTTGAGAAAAGGGAAGTGATGCTTCACTTGACTGAGCAGTCCTGTGCTGGCATTTCAAGATGATGGTTGAAATTCTAGCCATCACTGGATCCCAGAGAAATGATGGCTGAGAATGTCATGTTATTGATTGAAAATGTGGGTAGTACCATCATGTTTTGAAAGCCACAAGAAGTGAAAAACAAAAATAATAGTTCCCCAAATGCCAGTGTAATAAATAATATACCAGGAATCATTTAAAGAGATTGCAATGTATCCTCTGAAAATTTGCTCCTGTGACATTCAAGACATAGAAAGGTGCTTTTTCTGGGATTATTTTTACAAATACTTCTACATAAATATTCTCAGTATGTAATATCCTCCTTTTCTCACATTTCTCAAAATGTTTGCTATCATTCTACTCCAGAACATTTTCTGCTACCAAGGAATTCCCAAAGATTGCTGTCTCCCTGTAATGGAAACGGTGCCTAGGTTTGTGCCTGAAAGGGATCCCAAGGAATCTGTCATGCAGATGAACATCTGACAGTTGTCCCATCATCAGTGTAATTACACTGCTGGGTTAATGTGGGAGGAAAAGCTGTGTTTATTTGTGTGAGGAGTTTCCTTGGTTCAGCAGTTGTTCTCTCCTGCTGTCACTGCACCCACCAACATCAGACGGATGAGCTGAGCCCTGTTTTTCAATACAAGTGCACTGTAGCAAGGTAAAATGTTAAGTTAGGCATGCATAAATGTTCCTGATGGGGGTCTAGTGGAGGATGTTTGACTGACAGGCAGACAGAGGAAGGTCTATTTGTACAAAAACAGGCAGTGTGGATGGAGGGCTCCTCCCCTTCTGCCATTCCTTCCCCAGTGCCTTGCCAGCACACTTTTGTTTAATTTGCATGGCCAGTAATGGCAGACAGCAGAGCAGCTCAGTCTCCAGCCCATTCACACTTTAACATCTCTTGCAAACTGCAAACGAGCTCACAGATTTCTCTGCAAACCACCGGGTTCTCAAATTCCTCCCTGAATATTTTCCCCGAGGGCACCCAAGGCATATTTGGGTGGTGAGGATTTGGCCATCATCAGACTATCAGACCTGCATGGCAGAGAGGAGAAGGTGAAGGTCAGGACAAACATCACCTGCCCAGAGCTCAGGGCTCTCCCTGACCCTCACCCTCGAAGAAAGGAAATCCCTTGCAAATCCCTCTCAGCCCAGGGACTGACTCTTCTCCAAAAGTTTCCCACCCAGCATTTGAACAACCCTCTCAGGGGTTCCTGGGGTGGCCAGCCAGGAGCTGGGCGGATCTTTGTGGGTCCCTTCCAACTCTGAATATTCTGTGATTCAATGACTCTGGGAGGAATTCAGCTCCATAACCTGATTATCCCTGCAGGGAAGGAGAACTGCTCCACCCTTGGGATCCCAAAGCCTCACAAACCCAACTCAGAAGCCACTTTAGAAGAGTGAGAGGCTGTGACAAACCTTTATGTCCCCTGACTTCAGGGCAGAGGGTGGCAGGAACACAATTACGAGCAGGAACAAGGGCTGGCATTAGAAAAGGAGCGCTTTAATAAGGGATAAAAAAAAATAGGGATGGTGCCCCAAAACCGTGCACAGTGCCCAGGAGAACTCTGTGGGGGTAACCAAGCAAAGACCCAGAACTGAGGAAAAAATGACAATTCACAGGGTAAGTCTGAGGCTAAGGGTCCAATCAGACACTCCAGCTGGGAACAGAATCACGTTTGTACAACAGAACTGCCCAATCATAAAAACATAACCTTACATGGAACAGCTTCGTTGACATGCAAACTCCCAGGAACCTTTACTACTCACCACAGCTAGAAAAGGGTTTTTACACCATGGCCTTGGGTTTAGAGTTGCTTCAGCTTTGCCCACTCCCACAGAAGTGGGGAACATTAAAAATCTTACTTTAATTTCATCCTCTCCATTTCCTAGGCAAAGAATGTACAATGACAAATGAGTGAAGTGTTAAAAATAAGCGTCCTTCCGTGGCAAAGTAAATTAATATTGCTGCCCAGCAACTCAGGGACACAAGAATGTAAATGATGTGGTTTCCCTCTCTGTATTGTCCTAAAATATCTGTCAGTATTGCTGCAACAAATAGAGCCGAAACACTGCAAAAATGAGAAAGTTGATTTCTTTGACAATTCTTGGAGGTCCTGTCTGCCAGTAGCCTTAATGTCTGTTGTTATTATGTGGTGTTTCTGTATGGTGTACAAAATGTCTGGCTTGAAGCAAAATATTGCAGTATGTCAAATAAAACAAATTTAATACCAATCAGCTGCACTAATTGGAATGACAGTGACATTCTGCACTACACTTAAAGAGTGGAAATACCTTACAGACAAGATCCTGACATTTGACTGAGATTCCCTGCTCAGGCTAATGGCATTGTCTAGAAATGCTGCAATCACAGCACAGAATTCAAAATGTATTAACACAGTTTCAGTATTTACAAAACATCTTATGCCTTTGACACAAGAAATTCTGCTGAAAGAAGGAAGAAAGTATTTCTCTCTTACTCTGTGCAAGAAGGATCTCCTTTTACTTTAATAAAGTCAGTGCAAAGAAGAAAGAACACCAACCACAATACTGACTTAAAATTATATTTCCTCTGATCCTATATTGAAATTAAGTGTTCTTTATAAACACAGTTTCAAAAATTTGAAATTTCCCCCCCCCTTTTTTTTTTTTCTTCTTTTGAGACCCAGCAAGAATTCTTTTCTATCATCCAGCAGAGACAACAGGAAATCACTCACCTGCATGAGGAGTCCTGGGCAGTTTCCACACCCCTGCTTCACCCCCTCAGCTCAGGGAGATGAGCTTGACACTGGGTATAAAACCATTGTTCAGTTTGCATCATCCAACCAGTCTGGTAAGACTGAATGTGTGGTGGAATTCTGAGAGAGGAGACCCTTGTTCACTGAAATAGAAATCAACCAACATGAGCAAGGAGAATGGGAGATTACAACAAATATTGTATAATTACATAATATATTTTATAATTACAGATAATATATTATCTGTAATTATAAAATATCATTATATTGCATGTAATGATAAAATATAATATAAGAAATGAATTTTATATATTATATATAATATATATTATTTTTATTGCATAAGAAGGAATTAAGTTGATAGTAACAACTGGATTAAAAGCAGCTTTGGGATGGAGGTCACTTCCTTTTCCAGGGAGCACCAGCTCAGAGGACCAATTTATGGTGACTCCCAAGGACTAGAAAACAGAACCCATTCTCCATAAAATAGTGTTTTCAAAAGTCAGGATTTTGGGAAATAAAATCTGGAATTCTCAATCAGCTCAGAGCAGTAATCCTGGAGTGCAATTCCAAAACAAGCTCTAGAACAGGCACCTTAAACTCAGACTCAACATCTGTGACTGGGATGAAAAACTTCAGCTTTGCCTTCCAGAGGAATCCTGTGCTGAGATTCCCCCAGGGAAACTCCCTTAAAACTGAGAACTAAAACCAACACACCTAAAATGAGGGTGTTTAAAATTCAGATCTCAATCTTTCTACACTTTTTTTTTCTTTTCCTAGCAATTAAATAGGTTAAACGTTTCATTAAGAAATGTTTTTAAAAAGCACACTGCGCAGAGCTAAGGACATGAAAAACTTGCAATGATAAGCTGGGAGTGCTTCTGCCATGTTAGTTCACTGATGATTAAATTGGTTTAAATATTAGCTATAGTTAGAACTGTGCAAAATAGACTTTGTTTTCCAGAAATTACACAGAACTTTTCAATTTCATAGAATTCTGCACTGCCTTAGTTATGGGCTCCATTCGCAGTGCCGATTAAGTAGCTTTTTGCATCAAAAATGCAAATATCTACCCATTTTTGATGCAAAACACTCTTTGCTTGAACACTCTTACGTCTGCTGTGATGCTGGGCCTGTTTGTGCTCAACAAATTTTTCTGTTCCTGGAACTTCACAGTACATTATGGGCTCAAAACAGACCCACTTGGGGATAAAGAAAACATCCTTAAAGTTATGCAAAACATGCATAACAAAATGCAAATGCTGTTTACAGTTTTCAGCATCTCAGTAAAGCAACTCACATTCTAAATTGCAACCAGCTACCAGATATGTGGAAAAGTTTTTAATCAGCCTCTGTGCTGGGTATTTGTGGTGGTGTCTTGCAGAAAGGATGGGCCCAGCTTCGGCTGTGAGCCAGAGTTATTGGATTTGGGTGTGTTTAACTCCGCCACCTGCAGAATGAGGTGCAGAATGATCTTTCTTCACTTCTCAGAAGGTTTTCTGGGAAGGACATTCAGCCAGGCAGGGGCTGCCTCCTCTCGGGGAGAGAAAACTAATATTCAACAGGCTGGATGTTAATTCCACTGCTGTTAAAATGAACTGGGGCCAGATTCCCATCAGAATGCCACAGATGGATCCATTCACATCTTTCCAGGAGGACAAGTGATGCCTTCTGAGAAACAGAAACCTCTGCTCCTCTCACCCTTGCAGCAGGGATGGTGCAATCCTTGCCACTGCTCCCTGGCAGGGCAGCTCACATCCCCTCTGCCCTCCAGACACATTTACCCTGCACTAAGGAAAAATCCTCACCCTCAGGACTCAATATTCCGTTTCCTGGCATGCTGCATCAATAAACCAATGACACTTCTGTCAGCCTTTCCCCTGGTCAATGCTGCCTCCTCAGAGGTGTCCATAAAGCTGTCTCTCCCCACTGTACCCAGCTCACACTCACAAAGTGATTCTGGAGGGCGGGGAAGAAAAAAAAAAACACATTGCAAAAGAGTGTCAGCTCATAGACAAAGAGGCACAGGACGGTGCAAGGATGAGAATCCACAGAGTGGGAACCTTGCTCAGGTGGGGAGCTCAGCTAAGAGACATTTTCCAAGGAGCAGAGAAAAGTGGAGGATGTTTCAACAGCACATCCTGGTCCATAGGGCTGGGCAAATCCTGCCTGCAGGAGTGAAGTGATTGCTGCCATGAAAATTGAGGATCTCCACTCTCTGCCTCAGTTTGCCGAATTTTGTGTCTTTAGAAAATTCCTCCACCTTTCTGTTGGACATTCCTTGCTTCTCCAGTTGGGAAATGCAGATGTTCACTGAGAAATTCAATTTTCTGCTCTGCGAAGGGCAGCCCCTGAAATGGTGTGGAGAGACATGAACCAACTGGAAGAACACTGGACAAAACATACAAGGGAAAAAAAATTCGCTTCATGGGTGAAAAAGATCTAAGGTTCAAGAGAAGCCTTTTGGTTTACATCAGCCATCAGATTGTACCTGATCTTTCACACCTGCTCCTCTCTAGACTCAGGCACCTGCAACTTATCCTCCATGAAAGAAAATCTAAATGAAAGAAAATGATGACTGTGTTGGTACTGGATTGTAACAAAAATTGCAGGCTCTGCCTTCATTAGGAGCAAACAGGATATTAATGTAGGAAAAATAGCATACTTTGCATGGAAAACATCTTCATGATCAAAGATCTGCTTTATATAATTTGCTTCCTTGATTATACAAGGAGCTACATGTAAAAATACAGTTTTGCTTTACGGAAGAATTTACATTAAAGACTTCCCCTGCTCATCTCCTTCAGTTCCCACCTACCCTGATCAATGCACCTCTCCTCACTGCAGTGTTCATCAGTCTGGCTCAAACTGAAAGCCAGTCCTGGGAAAATCAGTGAGCAGCAGCAAAAACCTGAGTGGTGAATAATCCTAGCAGTCTGCAATACCTAAAATTAAACCTGGCATCACTTTTCTTTTAGATACCTTAATAATATGCATAAATAGGCTTTATTGAAAGGCCAACATTTTCTAACAGACCAAGACATCAGAGCTGGCCTTCAACAGATGCATTTTTGTCGCCCTCCTAGTTCTCTTAACTTTGCATTTGGTATTTTAAATTTTGCCTCCCAGGAAGCTAAGCTTGACCCTCAGAGCCTGTGTGGCTCACAGATAAGTAGCTGCAAGTCTGAATCTCTTTTTGGGCCACACAGGGGAACTGATCAAGAGACCTTTTATCTACTGTGTCAGCCCTTTGCCAAATCCAGGAATCAGGAGAATTCAGATTTTACAGGGCAAAACAGGTGGTGAGCTCAAGGCAAACACAAATGAATGGCAAAAGACAACAGTTCCCTGATAGAGTTGAATGAAATGCAGAAAAATGAGGTTTGTCCTTTTTAAATTGTTCCTTTGTGTAAAAGAGATTATACTGCCTGTGATTTAATGCTTCTTTAAGTGGCTGCTGCTGTAAAAGTTAGATTACCAAAATGAAATGATTTAGGAAGAAAACACAAGGGCAGATGCAAAAAGTCCCCAGAAGCACCTGAAAATATAGTTTGTGCTGAATAATTTAGCACAGTTATGTTCTTGTCCACTCTTGTAAGTTGTGCCTACTCCAGTTTATGACTATCACATTCTGGAGAAACTCCATGTACAAAAAGCACTAAGCCACTCACTTCAGCAGGTATGTTAGTCTTCCAATAAATACAGAACCACTGCAGGGGCAAAGCAGTTTCTTCTGGTTCCACATTTTTTAAAATTAGGTATCTAATTCCACCTTATAGTTAAGAAACAACGCTTAAATTTACTTCAGCTTTATCTATTGTAAAGCTATGCATTAGAGAAACTTGTTTTCCAAACTTATTCTAAGTTCCTCAGTGACCTCTGAAGAGAACACTCCACTTTAGAGATGGGGGTTTTGGTCTGAAATTTGCTGGGAAACCTTGCACTGAATTTTGTCAGTGCAGCGCTGAGGATGGCCACTGTTGTAATACATTTGCTGAGATTCCATTTTCTTCATGCAGGAAAATCCAATTCTTTATTTTCACAAGTCATTTTATACAGTTTTTACAGACCTCATGGGCAGCTTTAGTTGGTTAATGGCTTTCCTGCCAACTACTCTGGTGGTTAGTAAAAGGAATTTTACTTGTCCATCAAATCTCTCTATTCTTGTTTACATATTTTCTTTACTGATTCTCATAGGACAAATCCTTTGTTATTGCAGTTGCACTTGTTTTTCAGCCCAGGAATAGATCTTGGTTTTCATACTAACATTGTTTTTGCATGGGAACTTGCAAATTACTTAGAAGAAGTGACAGGCTAACTGGCAATTTAGCAGAGCAGGCCTGATTTTATGAGGCCTTTCCCTTGTAATTCTTTTAGCTGTCATGACAGGCCACCACACCTCAGCAGGCAGGAGTGGTTGGTGCTGGAAAAACACAATTCAGGTATTTGGAAGGCAGGTTTGGCTGAGTGAGATGGTGAACCCTGCCCTGTGCCTGTCCCAGGGCACCTCTGGGGCTGAGCAGCGCCTTGTGCTGGGTGGTGAAATTCACCCTCTGCTCTGAGCCTGCACCTGCCCTCCTCAGCTCGGCACTCTGCCCCTCTGTGCCACCAGGCTCTGCTCTTGGGGACATTTCTGTGCCCTCATCACCCTGTGAAGCACCAGCTTCCAGAAATCACTTTGCAACACAGTTTTGTATGTATTTTGTTCTGCCTCATCACTTCTTCCTGTCCTTTCTGGCACTGTATGTGATTCCAAACGCTGCTTTCCAACGTTTCCAAATGTGTAAATCACAAAGTTCCTCGGGATATTTTTGCCAGCATGATTGAGAGCTCAGACTGACAGCTGATTATCAGCATCCTGCTTCCCCCTTTTGTTGATCCTTCACTATTCAGAAGTCAGATGCTTGTCTCCCACTCTCCTCAACTGCAGAGAGCTCTCTTCTACCAGTGTGTGCTTTAAATACCCAATCGAGTGGGAATGCCATAATAAAGTAATAAGTGATGTTGCAGATTACTCACTGTTACGTGCCTGCTGTGCAAACGTAATGGGGGTGATTCAAAAGACACTTCCATTGTGTCTGGGTAAATCCACAGGAACTTGGAGATGCTTGGAAATGTTTTCTCCCAAACAGAATCCATGCCCAGTTTCGTGAAAAAGAATTTATGAAATAATTTTTAGCCACCTGATACCACAATTAAGCGTACTTTTAAGCTTTGCATGATGAGTTTTTAAAGGCAGGGAATCAGCTACTTCTAGGTAATTATGAGATGAAAACATTAATGTCATAAACCAACAAATACTCTATCAGCATGTAAAGGGTGTTGGGGAAAGCAATGACAATTTTAATAAACCCATACAATTAATATTGGCATTATTTTATAAAAACCCACAGTTATTAATGCTTCAAGAATCAAAGCCTATATAAAATTTAAATTTCTGTGGGCACTTGCAGAAGGTTTGGGAGAATTCTATATATATATATATATGTATATGGTGCCTGTGACCATCCCTGGGCACATCTTTTCCAGATATAAAAAGCTACTAAAGGAGAGTTGTATCAACATGGCTGCTCATATTCACTAGGGTTATGTACAATCAGAATTTTGAGTAGCATTCAGTGCTGTCTCTCTGTACTGTTGTGCAGTTCAGTCTGTTCTGGTGACATCATTAACAGTTTTGAAGGCAAGAATCTGTCAAGTTTCTGTTCTGATAAGACCATTTTGGAAATGAATGAAATAATTTGGAAAATGTCAGCAATAGCTGCCTGACTATATGTTGGCTTAAAAATTCTATACTGAAATCCAGCCTCTTAAAATAAATATGGACCCATGGGATTTGTTCATTGATTCCCTTTTATTGTTATTTTTGTGAAAATTAAATGGTATCCCCATGACTATTTTTTTTTTAATTATATATGATTTTGGGTTATTTGTTTTTAAAGTCCTCCCTCATCAGAAAAGGCACCTTGTTCCCCAAATTCAAGTCAAATAGAATTGACACCTCAGATTAAAAAAAAAAAAAAAAGACAGAAATCCATACAATGACAGTAAGCTAAGATGGAATGTAATTTCATCATATGACAATTTTATACAGCAAACCCAGGCTTTGATGGTACTCAACAGGAAATAATCATGATAATCAAGTAAAACATTGGTGCATCTACCAGAATCATGGTATGTATATCTTTATTACAGTTTTCAGAATACATGGATTAACAATGGCCAGGCTGTGATTTCATCAAATTCCTATTTTCAACATTACATACAAACACAGAGCTGTTTAAAAAATAGAAATGCATGAGTTTTGTCACCTTTTTTTTTTTGATTTTTTTTTTTTTTTTTTTTTTTTTTTGGCATCAGGAGTCCTATGACTTCCAAAAGGGAAATCAAATGGTGCATGATAGCAGACTGACTGAACTGTAATAGGTTACTGTTCACATTCTGTGGCATATGTATCACCTCAAACAGTGCTAAAAGCACTCCAAGGACAAATCCCCCTCCTTTCCCACTCTCCCAGGGACATCAGTGGGTGCTTGCAGGGCTGCAGGATGCACAGGCTCACACAGCTCCCTCCCTGGAGCACAAAACCAGCACTATGAGACCTGGAGACACCTGAAGCTGAGACATTTGGCTGCATCTGTTTTGATTGATTCCTTTTTTTTTTTTTTTTTTTTAAAATTTTTTTTTATTTACATTTCGTGTGCATGCGTGGGCGTGTGTCGAGACACCGCAGAAGAAGAGGTTTCTTACAATACTCATTTAAAAATGAATTTAAACTTGCAAATACAGTATGGCACATCAGAGGTGGGCTGGACACTGCTCAGCACTCGTCCTGCCCGACCTTGCAGCACTTGGAAGGCAAACAGCAAAGTAGAACTCAGCCAAAGCCTTTGCTGAATGGAAAAGAAGCAATTTACAGACACAGGGAAGTTTGCTCCCACAGAACTATAACCAGCTTGAAATACTGTCTAGCTAGAACATTCTCAGGGTAGGAAGGACTGAAGGCACCCACCAAAGCAGGGCTTGCCCAAGGGATGAGAAAGCTGAACGCTGCAAAATTTCCTTAACAAAAGCTATAGGAGGATTTCCAGAGCGAAATCTAAAACTCAGCCAGATTCTCAGAGTTTGGTCTGTTGTGGGATGAATTTAAAGTAGGTTACTAATGAATTGTGGCTTGGATAGAAACCATGAAAATATTACGGTTTTTTATAGCATTTGTCTGAGGTAGTACATATACCACACACAAAAATGCAAAAATATACAGATATCCATGATTATTTGCATATTACAGAAGGGAGCTATGGGAACGCTCTTGAATCTCAATTCTCAAAAAGAATAGATCATTTTAGATCACGTTTCTCACATTGACCACAGTCAGCTAAAACCAGAACAAATGACAATATTCCTGGGAACGTCCCCTGGAGCTGTTTGCCAGTGCCCCCTGAGGCACTGATCCTGTTTTGGTTTTAGCCAAATAATTTGATTAAGACAAATATCACCAATGTGCTGGGAAAGGATCCCCATTGAATCACAGACAAACATACATGACAGACCGTGTTGCACTTGTTTTCTCAGTAAACTGAATAAAACTGGAGCCCAAGGAGCCCAGTGCCTCCCCATTTCTGATCTGTACAGCCAGCAGTCCAGCCACAGATATGTATATTTGTACAGGATTGAAACGTTTCATTCCCAAGACATTTGGAGGTTGAGTTTGAGTCATTGCAAAGGTAAAATCATCTTCCTCCTAAATAAACTAAGAAATGTAAACAGTGTAACATCATTAAAAAAAAAAAAAACCCAAACTCTCTCAGTACTTGTAACTGGTAAAATGTGAATGCAAACAGATGTGCTGGTATATTGTTAACGTCATGTCTCAGAGGACAGAGAGTGAAACATAATTAGCAAGAAATTTATGTATGAACCCTCCAGTGATTTTCTTTCTGGGATTACTTTGAATACAAATATAATTTAACTGATATATTTCATTATTTTTAAAATTAGAAAATAAGGCAAGTGCATTTCTGAAAAAGGTGCTACTCTTCTACACTTCTAGATAAACATGTGACACCTCTGAAAATTAGATCAATAATAAAAACATTAAAAATATCTGCAATTTAATATAGACTGAAAAACTATCAAAAGACAAAGTGACCAGCATCAATTTCAGAAAATATTTTAGACTTCATAAATACGAGCACCCTATATTTACATAAATTATCTTCTAAACTAGTTTTCCTTTGAAAGACACTTTTGTTCTAACAGATATGTCCATTAAATTATATAAATGTTTCAAATATGAAAAAAATAGTAGTAAAATAGAAGCATCAGATGATGTTATTTTGGATTTGCCTTTTTTTCCTAAGATTTGGTTCTTGAAAATCTGTAGCCAGCTTTCCAAATGAAAATATAACCCATGGAAATGAAAAACTTGTGCACTAATAATTACTGCTATCGTATAAAGATTCTGTGGAGAGCTTTTGAGTTTTCACATATAAAGATTATACTGAGACTTGTAAATCCCAGCAAAATGCTAATTTCAAAATCTGAATTCCAAGACACTATTGATTTATATAGACATTATGAACCTAATCCTTTAAACTGGCTTTGTACATTAAGCACATTTTTGTAACTGTAAATTTAATAGTTCCATTTAAAGAAGCAATGCCTCAATACAAGGCTGATGTTGACCTTGCACAAATCAGGATATAATTCTTTTTAGCTCTTACAGATAAACAAGGAGACAAAATCCCGCTGCATGCTTTTTTTATTCTTTTCTTTTTTTAATTTTTTTTATTATTATTTTTTATTTTTTATTCCTGAAGTACCATACGAGTCTTCAGTTTGTTACTACCCCCAAAAAGTTTAGGGAGAGTATTTTAGTATTTAGTTGACAGCAAGCATTTCACTAGGCTTCAGTGGTATTCCTATGTTTAGAGCTATGAGCAATCCCCCTGTATTCTTTGAAGACAAGTTTTGAAAGAAAAAAAAAACAAAAACAAAGCAATACTAGACTGAAAAAGACTGAAAAGGAGCTGTATCTTTTCTTACAATAACGTAGTTTGTAATTGTGAGAATTTATCCCACACTAGTCTGATAGTTTTAAAAGGAACTCACCAGAGAAGCAAAAAGAATTTACTGTACAAAGATGCTTGGCTCAAGCAGTAGTGCAAAGATCCACTGCCCCAGGAGCAAAGTCCCTCCAGAGCAAGCAGTTTGTGAACAGAAACTACGTGACACCTCACCTTCCAAACAGGCTTTATAGACACTAAAAAAACCCCAAGCTCCCCATAACACCAGGCAATAAAAGCATCCACAATAATTTCATTGATCAGTGATAAGCATTAATAATCTGAGAACAAGTGCCAGCTACTACAGAGCATCCTGATTCTTTAAAAATATCATAGCTCAGAAACTTATGCAGTAGTTCCACTGGAATCCCCCTTCAAATCCTCCGTGCCATCCAGGTGAGCAGTGGGCCCTCAGGGAGCAGGATGAGCAGCTGGCCTGACCCCAGCCAGGCTGGACACTCACCTGGGGACAAAGGGGACAGTGGCTCCCCAGGGAGTGGCAGCTGCTCACCTGAGGAACTGCAGTGCAAGGGCCTGGCCACCAAGGGCAATGGGAGCTTCCCAAAAATCAGACTTGGGTCACTGCTGGGCAGTGCTCCAGGCAGGAAAGGTGTTGGTAGCTGCTAAACTCTCAGCACTAAAATCCCCCAGTGGAGACCCCACTGCATATTTTACCTGAGAAACAGAGGAAAAGCTCAGAGGCAGTTCTGAAAAACTTCATCGTGTAGCTTGTCTCTGAAAACCTACACACAGGTACTTGAGCATCATCAAAATAGGACAATCATACTTTCCCCCAAATATCTTTATAAAGAATATACAAGTGCACAATTAGAAAAAATCCCTCCTCAGATACAGTTTAAAACATATTCTGCCCTCGATACCATTTTGGAAAAATCCTATGCTCTGGTTTTTTTTTTTTCTTTTTTTTTTCTTTCTAGCAGTGATAAGTAACTACACATCATCATATCACCAAAAGTGTAGATATGTGTTGTATCCTACTGGAAGCTAAAACAACTGAATCCACCAGGCTTTACACTGAGATAAGGTTTTCAGCAACCTGACTGGGGCTATGAGTTGCTTTTTTATGGTTACAAAAAAGATTCTGATAATGTAGACCAGCTCATCTCTGAATTTATTAACGTACAATTTTATTATTTTTCCTTTCATGTTCAAATCAGAACTGCAAATGGAATCCACAGCTGTACTCTTTCAACAGAACTGTATTTTCTTACCCATATAAAATATAACCTAGAAATCCCCAACTCCTTTCATGTGAATTGCCAGCTTAAACAAAAAGAGGTGGAAAAAAATAAAAAAGAAAGAACATAAGAAAATAAGATATATACCCTACTGTTTAACACTGTTTACAGATCTTGGTAGTTGGGTAACAAGATACAGTATGTGGATTTTTTTAGCAACAGCTTTAAAATTACATATTTTTACACTATCTCATTTAATCAATACCAGTATTCCTTCATGACCATTGCCAATTTGGATGACAAACTCTTCCCAAAGCACATCCATTTCATTGTAAATAGAACAATTCATTAATTCTTTGGCATCAGAAGAATCATACAGCTGCGATTGCTCCGTTGTGTCGAGAACGAGACCTTTCCAAAGTTACTCGTTTGTTATCTGGAACAAAAACAGAGGAAAAAACAAATCACCACAAGATTTGAAACACGGATAATGCAATGTCAAGAGGTTTTCAAACAGCCCTGAAAATCATTCTGAATGATATGTAAATAAGTAAGTAGGAGACTGGATCAGAGAAGTTTCACACTGCAGCTGCCAGACTGAGTTCAAGAGTTCTGCAATCAGCAATAAATTACTTTCTTGATCAGAGAAGCTGCGTGATAAAAGCATTAGGAGAATCCTGAAACACAGTCCCCTTGGAAACAGCACATAATAAATAAAATTCTGGGTAAAAATCTTTCAAATTTTATAAATAATTTATGCACAGAATCTCAGGAAAAATACATTTCAAGTTTCATGAGAATGCACTGACCAGTGCCATGGTGAAAACCTGGTAGATGCTCCAAGTCAAAAAGCCCAAACACCTCTCAGTATAATTTGGTACAGAGCTAAAAATAGAACAGTTAAATCAGCCACTTCCTAAGCATTTCCTGATGGTGCAACGTGAACAACTTTTAGTATAAAATATTACACAGTAATTATTGCAATGAATAATAAATACGCCTGTATCACAGGAAAACAATCACCAAGTACCAGCCACACTTCCAAATGCCTTTACAATAAAATTTACACACACAAAAAGGGGCAGAAGACTAACCCTCACTTAGTGTTCTGCAGGTTTGCATCCTTCTTTCTGACAATGAGCTCCTGCCACGCAAAGATTTTCCTTTTTTTTTGTTTTGGTGGTTGCCTCCTTTTGACCCATTTCCTTCATGTCCTGTCCAGGTGCTGCTGGGCATCACTTCCACCCCTACACTGCTGCAGCACCAGGATCTCCCAAAAGAGGGCTGGGAATTTCACACAGAGCGGGAATATCTTAAAGGATTTGATGCCTTTTGGGGCTACCTAAAAATAGAGGCCAAGCAGAGTTAAGAGAATGAAAAGCTGTTCTATTTATGGAAGGGCCTTCAGGTACATTTTGGGCAGGGGCTGCACCCAAAAATGGACAATGGTCGTGGGTTTTCACACTTTTGTAAGTTTGGTCCATTTGCATCTTGGGGGTTCATCTTCCAATTACAGCTGCAGGTAATGAAGTCATTCACCCCCAGTTTGCTGCCCCAGCTCACTTTTGTTCCCATCTCTCAGGCCTGAGGCAGTGAGGGGTCCTTGGTTCCCAGGCCTGGAGAGGAATTGCTGTGTCTGAGCAAAGTGGGGGAGCAGCAGCTCACACTGTGTGTGGAGTTTGGAGTTATACACCAAAGAACTGCAGGGTTACAAATAGATAGAAAATACAAAAGCTGAAATGCTGAGGCATCAGAGTCACTTCCCAAGCAAAACACCTGCCAGGCACACTGCAGGCACTCCGGTTTCCTCAGCTTTTCCCAAAGATTCAGCTCCCCTGCCTGCCCAGCCCCACTGGCAGTGCCATGCCGAGGGCTGGGCACAGAGCTCAGGTCACGTCTGGGGGTACAAACACGGTCTGTGAGCTGGTTTTTGGCTGAATTTCAATGCCAGGGGCGAGGCTGGAGCAGGGAGAGAGCTGGGATGCAGCAGTGGCTGTGAACACCTGCAGGGATGGTGCCAAGAGGCTGCAGCCAGGCTCTGCCCAGTGCTGTCCAGCTGGCAACAGGCACAACACAGGACACGACTGTGACCAGCAGGAAATTCCTCCTGACTCTGCAGGGCTCTGAGCACTCCCCAGGAGGAGATGCACTCTCCATCCTCAGAGATATTCCATCCCAGCCCTGGACAAACTCAAGGGAACCAGGTTCGGCACAGTGAGTGGCCAAGGTGACCTCCAGAGGTCCCCTCCAACCTCAGCCACTGCTCCAACCCAGCAGAGCCAGGAATGGGCCAGGCAATTCAGTAAGACAAAGGACATCATCTCTGTGATCTGTGCCTGGACAGGGAACAGAGGCTGCCCGTGGAGATTGCAAAATCAGCCTCTCTTTCCCCTGCTCGAGGAAGTGTCCCCAATGCTACGGGGAATTAACGGCTCCTTTAGCAAGATTATTAGTTCTTTTTATAGTTCTGCCTTGCCTCCTTCTCCTAATGAATCCAGCCACGCATAAAGTATTCAAATTACCCTAAGTCAATCTGTTTTGCACGGGAATAAATCTCTCCGCTGGTTGCAGTGTCACTAAGCGCTGGCAATTAAAGCACAAAAGAAGGGAAGTCATCAACTCCAATGTGCTGCTACTCCTCCAAGAGTAAACCATGGAGTGATATCTGCTCTCGGTGGCCTTCAAGTGCCTTCAACACTAGTTTCAAGCCCATCAACTGTACAGGTTAAAAACAGATTAAGAGAGTCTAAGAACTGTAGATTTCGGGTTTTTTCTTTTTTTTTTTTTTTTTCTTTTTTCTTATTATTTTCTCCTCTCAGTTTTTATTTCCGTTTTTTCTGCAGGTCACAGCTCAACATCTCCTGTAATTGCAAAGCTGGGCTGAGACTTTAGGAAAACACTTTTTAAATAAAACAAAATGGCAAAAAACCTAGAATTTCCTTCTTCTGGTAATAACAAAGTATTTTCTTACTACATATGTGTTAAGTTAAAACACAGAGTTTGATATTGGATACGAAACTGGATCGGGTTGGCATTTCAGCTACTTGAGCAAAAATTTTGAGAAACAATTAAATTTCTATCACTGTCCACATGCACATTCAGTTGTCTCCAACGTCTGTATTTACCATTTTTATGTAACAGACTGTATTGAATACAACACCAAGCAAGTCTGGCTCATAAACATGACTGACTACTCTGGCATAAAATTAACTATAACATCAATAAATGGTAAAACTATTTCCTTTTGTCATGGGGGCAGGGAGAGGGAGAATAAGTCAAAAGTAGTTGAAATGAAATAAAAAAATCATTGCTCAAAGGCTCAGGTATACCTGGAAAACATGCAAACATGACTAGAAAAAGTGATCATAGGTTCTGGGTGCACCAGTCATTAACTGGGTAACCCCACCTACAGGGAAGAGAATTTTATTTCTCACTTTAATCTTAGGAGTCCATTTCTTTCAAAAGCAGGGCACACCCACTCTGCTCCCATTACAGACATTATGATCTATCTCAGAAGTGAACACACAACCTTAAAAGTGGCCTCTCAGTCTGGTGAAAGGATCTTTCTCAGAGCAGCAAAGGATTAAAATGGGAAACAAAGCAGATTTTTATATCACAAAATACTCTTCATCTTTTAGCTGGCTGGATCAAATGAAAATGAAGTAAGTATAAAATTAAATGCTTAGGAATCAAATCAGCAGTTGCTTTTTAGCACACATAACCTTGGAATGCAATGGTGACCATGCAAAAAACAGATGGATTTTGCTATAAAAACAATGCCTTGCTCAAGTCTTCTTGCACTCAGCATAGTACCAAGATGGGAATAAACCCTGCAAAATCTATTTTTCCTTTCCTTAATACTCCTTCATTAGCTCTGTTATTAAAAGAGAAGTCTCAATAGCTGCCACAGATTTATTAACTCAGTAGCTTGTTATCAACACAGAACTCAGTTATATGAGGAGAAAAATAAAAGGTACTTTGCAGAACTGCAGTACTAAGATTAAGTGACTTTTCCATTTCATTTTCTCCTTATCCACTCTTCCAGGTAGTAACTTTATGCTCTCCTAATTATAAACCCTATTTTTTATGAGCAATCAATGCTAGTAATAATATAGATGCTGTGCAGTCCAATGGACTGGTCATGACACCGAGATACCTGATAATGGAAAAGACAGAGTCTATAAAACCATACCTCAAAGGTACCTGATTGGAATTTGCAACAAGGAAAAAATTCTCCTGAATCATTATCTCTCAGCCTTGATATTAAAATTATAAATGTGTTACAAACTGCTACCTTGGGCTTGGTACCTTATTTGACTCCTTTTTCCTGTCCTAAATCACCTCCCCAAGGTGAAAGAATTGACCTTTCCACAGCTGACAATAATAATAAAAGCTGTTTAATGCTCAGAGAAAGGAGGTACTGGCTTGACTTGCCTTGAAAATGATCACAGCAAGAAGGTAGAACTCTCAGCAGTTAATAAAATATTTAAAATTTCATCTTTTTGAAATAGTTTTGACTATGCAAAAGACAGAAATGTGTGCTGTAAGGGAATTTGTATGGCCCGTGCCTTTGGGAATCAATGAAAGCCTTTACATCAAACATTCATTTCTTCATTCATGTAAAATCTTGTTCACTAGGAAATCCTACTGAAACACATCTTGTTTTCATGAGCAACCAAAGGAAAAATACCCATGCAGTCCCAAGCACTGCAGCAACTAAAACAGGGAGAAGAGTCAGAAAAGCAAGACCATTTCCTATAGGTGTGATTACAGAAAAAGTGAGGAAACTTCTCATTTGAGTAGGTTTTAAATGGATAGTGTCACAACAGATGGATTCCAAGGATCAAACACTCATCTGCAATGATGATGACATTGGCATTTACTCTACAGAAAAAGGTGAAAACCTGAATTTTGCTTTACCAGTATCCCTTTTTTCTGATCAGGATAACTAAGTATTTTTGAGTGTCTCTAATTAAAATTATGACCAGTTAGGTTAAAGTCAATTCACATGAGCCTGGGTAGCCTCCAGTTTTCTCCTTGAGCTACCCAAGCACAGGGAAAACTTTGCTGTAACAGCACATTACCAACTACTTGAAGGAACAACCCAAGCCAATAATAAGGATGATGATGATGATGTGATTTTTTAATTCATTTTTTATTTTATTATTACTATTTTCCTTTATGGACAGCAGGCACCTTCATCACCTTTAGCTTCCCCACAATGAAAGGTAAATTTTTTGGGAAATGGAATTGATAGAACCTGAGGCAGAAGCAGAACTGATCCAGAGTAAACCAGCAGGGAAGTCCATCCACACCCAGCTCCTCTTTAGCAGCTGAAAACTGCCTGTGGTACTGCCTGGCCTCTCCCTCTGACATTATTGGAGATCCCAGCTGAGAAAAGAGCCAGGAAAGGAAATTAAGAGCATCAAAACTGCTGTCGCTGTCTGGAGCAAAACCCTTTTTGAGAGAAAATGGCTCTCCTAACCTCAATTCTGTTAAAATTCAGTTCATCTCTGTGAGATTTGATTTCAAATTGATCTTTCAGAATGTATGGCCTATAGAGAAAAAAAAATAGCAATAAGGTAAAAATCAGCTATGGGAGAAATACAGCCAAAATAACACTGCAGAAAAGGCTCTGAAATAGCTCTTTTCAAAAGATCCTTATTGCCAAGAGATGAAACAAGCAAATAAAACACTTTTCTAACTGGATTAAGGGAAACTGTACAGTTAATTTATTTTCTATTAATCTTTAAGTATTTAAACCACTCTTATTTCAAGCTAAGTATGCCTGGCAAAATCTGAATTCGACCCTTTATAACCATCACACTGGGGCATCTGACATTCACTTGGATTTGATATTTTTGTAAGCAAAAATGAGAACACATCTAGTGATCCAACATTTCTGTTCTCAGCTCTTTTTTTTTTTTTTTGCTAAACAGAATCTCAAATTCTTAACAATCAAAGTTAAATGCCACCTACAAAGGTTATTTTAGCATCAATTTCAAAGAAAACATTGAGATTTCAAGCAAACCCTGGAGCTGTAGGGTCAAATTCTATAAATCTTGGCTTATTTTGGTTTAGGTCAAGACTTTCATGTGAAAGCTGAGTGATAACCTGGGTTTAAAAATGTTATGAACAAGAAACAGAAACTTACCCTTAGGCCAAAGAAAAAAGCAAAAGCTTTTTGGTGTTTGCTTTTGTTTTTTTTCATTAAAAGCCCCCAAAATCAAGACAGCACAGCTGAACTGATTAATTATAAAGACATAATTTGTTAAAAATATGTTCCTGATTACTGGGATTTTTACAAATGTATTGATCTGCAAGGCGTTGAGGAGGGAGAAAAGGTTTAAGAAGAAATAAGGAGGAAGGAAAAGCACTAAGGAGAACTGCAGCACTTAAAAGGATGTCTCTGAAGGCTGAATGGTTCCTCCTCCGGAAAAAAGCAGAAACACACATCTCCTGAGCTATCTGCAGGAGTCAGGAGTGTCGTGTTCTGTTCAAAAATAGTGCCTTCAAAGCTGTTAAGTCATTTAGGTAACACACAGCACCTTCATTTTAAGGTTTCCAGACTATGCCGTGTGAGCAATTTCTCACAGAGAAGATATGTGGCTGTTTGGATCCTCTTTAACTTGCTAAATAAATTTGTTAATACCCAGCAGTGCTGTAGTACAGCAGCAGGTCTAAAATACAGAGAGTTAAAGAATTTAAGCCCTGCCACAAAAGAGTTTTACTGAGATTAAAAGGGAACAAAGCCACGTCTAATCTTTGTGCTGCCACTCAGACCCAGCTTGCTGGGCACTGTTAATTGCAGCCTTTGAGTCGTAGGAAAATGCAGAACATCAGTAGAAAACCCATTTATTTGTGTCCTGTGTGTTAGACACAAAAATGCTTTAAAATGGAATAATGTGGGAAGTTTTAATGCTAAATGGCATGTGTGATGACATTTACCAGCTCAGCGCAATCCAGCTGTGACCACAGCCAATACAGCGTGGCAGCACAACAAAAGTCACACTCCTGCAACCCAGACTGAGGATATTGGCCATCTGTATCATCATTCCAATAAAGAAATAAATACTTACCCTATTTAGAGCTGAAGCTTCGTAGTTGTAGGATGAAAAATGGATTTGTAAACCCTATTTTCAAGCAATCGGTTAAAAGGAAATTTCATTATTGCTTACTCCGGGCCTTAAGATTTCAAAACAACCCAAAAAAACCAAAGAAATAATTGGCCCAATAAGATAAGACTCCTTAAACCTTTACATGATCTATTTAATATTTTAATTTGCCTTTGCTTTCTTTGTTAATAGCACCACTTGGGATGTGCAGTGAAAGCTCTTCCACAAGAGTTGCAGTGGAAAAGCCTTAGCAGGAGACAACACATGCCTGCCTCGGGGGTTACAAGACAAATCAATCTATTTTTCTCCTTTCCTCCAAGGGTAATTGGCCTTTAAAATTACAGAGAAAAATAGGCCTTCATGGCAGTACAATGCAGGCACATATACTGCCATTTTCCATTTCTTTTTCAGTTGGAATTCTCAGCTGAGAGGTAAACTTATAAAGGTGGGAAAATAAAAAGAAGATGAAGAGGAACGATTGCATCAGTTCAAATCCCCTCCAATAACAAGCAGCACTGTGACCAGCATTTGAGGCTGGAATTTACTGAAACCTGCTATGAATAGCTGTCACTTTCCTAGGCAGTATTTTTTTATTCTTGATCGTGATAAAATTTTCTTGAATTTTTGTGACAGCCTGTACCACCAGCATTCATGGAGATTTATCAGAGGATTTAGTCAAACTGAGGAGTTATAATTATTGCTTCATTTCCTATAAAATCTCACAAAGTAATACTGATTTTTACCTCATTCTTCTGAAATTGCCTTTTCCAAGGAGCAATCATGACTATGAATATCCCTACAATCCTTCTGCTGTGCTGTACACATAATCACATATAGGCTCAGTTTCAGCCTTTGAATACTGTTAAATTGTATACTGTGCATTTAAATTGGCTAATAATTTGTTTGATAGCAGTGAAACTCAGCTGACAGTCTTCTTACTTTTCTGATTGCTATTAAATCTGATTTGCAATACATTAATCATATCCTACTTTTAATAAGAGATTGTCATGTGAAAATATTTCCCTGTACATAAAGATGAGCTATCAGCTAAGCTACTACAGATATATAAAAACAAGAACAAAATCGAAAGAAGTCCAAACAACTTAGTGTTTTAAAAACAGAACTAATATTCCCTCGAAACATTATTGAAAGCACTGAACAGTTCATGTGGACTCGCTCACTGGGAGTGTGTGTACAGGTGTAAAGCAATTATTAGATTTGATATCTGAATGAACTCAGGTCCCCATTAGAGCCTGAATGCTTCAATGACCCTATTATTTTCCTTCCAATGCTCCCAGACCTGATCAACTTAATTATTCTGACTAGTGAAACATTTAGGACATGAATGTATGATTTGTTTTAAGCCAAATGAGACAAATGAAAGTACTTCATAAAACAGCTCAAAGAAAAGAATAAGACACGTGAGATGATATGTCAAATCCAGCAAGGTCGGGACTAAGTAACAGAAACAAAGAAAAGAGAGAGGGAGAGATCCTTGGCAATAAAAATACATTTTTCAGATGTTTTTTCCCTTGAACCTTTCATTTGTAACATCTCCTGCATAGAAAAAAGATTTAGCTTATGAATCGGAAGGGTGAAACAAGTTTCAGAAAGTAAATTAACTGTCTGCATCGGTACTGAAAGAATCCAAATCTCAAACCACAGAGATTGTGATTTTTTCTTTCATGGCTACACACACACTTTTAGTAGTTGTCCAAAAGTAAAAGTAAAGCCTCTACTCAAAACCACTTCATGTCAGAGGGGACAGGTTTGCTGCTGTGAAAGCTGTGTTTCCCTGTTTTAATTGTCCCTACTGTTTCACTGCTAAGGAAAAGTGTGTGACACTGCAAAAAACCTGTATCCACATTTTAAACAGATCTGTCTGGTGCTAATACGCTGTATTCTTCATCAATAATGTAATTTAAAATGCCCTATTCCCAGCTCCCCTATTAACACTTCCACTCCTACAATTTGTACTTGCTTTGAAAGCGAGGTGACTGTAAGGTTACAAACCAGGACAAGGAATACAGACAGTAATATGTTCTGAACTTGTAATGCACGGGGAGCTCCCAAGTTCACATCCCTCATCCCACTGCATCTGTCCTTAAAGGAATCAGGCTGACACCCAAGTGGTCCCTGCCCCTCGCTGCTCTCACTGAGGGCTGCTGAGCCTGCACTGAGCCTGCTTCTGTCCAGCCACATTGCCATCACCTCCCCAAACAGCCTGAGACTTTTAGGGGAGAGGGAGCTTGCGGGAGAGCAGCACCAGCTTGTGCTGAGGGCGCTCCTGACATCAGCCTTCACTCGGCGCTGCAGAGGAAGGATCCGACCTGACAAAAGGCACGAGGCAGGGGAGAAGGCTCCTCACCTCCCCTCCCAAACTGCCTGATGGAAGTCAACACCAATCCTACCCAAAATCACCATCAAAAGCTGACTGATGAAAGTCAAAGGGGAAGCTGGCCAGTCATTCCCTACAATATTTTATTAAAGATCAGCATAAGGATGATGCCCTATGATTTCAGCTTTTGTATTTTCAAATCCTGTACTTGCATTAGTGCCGACCTCTGAACTCCATATAAAATGTAGTTACTGTCTTCACATGTTGGCCAAATGGAACAATCCTTCTTGGCCTGAGATCCAAGGACACCCTACAGCCCCAGGCCCCAAAAGCATAAACAAAAGTGAATTTGGTGGGCAGCAAACTGGGGGTAATAACTTCCTTACCTGGAGCTGTAACTGGAGAATTAACCCCTGATATGTAAATGGACCAAACCTGTAATTATCTGAAAAGCTCTCTTGTCCACCTGGGGTGCAGCCTCTGGGAGGCTCTGACTGCCCAAAGTGTGCCTATTGAAAGCCTTTAATAAACACACACTTTATTCTCTTAACCGTGTTCAGAGAATAAATACATTTATTAAAGGCTCCAGCCTCTGTTCTAGGGAACACTCCCAGGCATCGTGGGCAGGATCACCCCACCCTGCACTGCAGCTTCCTCTGCCAGCAACTCCAACACTGCAGCCACATCCCCCTGCACACCACGGGAAAGCAAGGAGTTCAAAGACATCGGGAAAAGAGAAAGCTCTCTTTGCTCCAAAGCAAACTCTTTCAAAGCAGGAGTTGGGTAACACTCCTGAAAAGCAGGTATTTCCTACTGGTTCATGTCAACTGATTTTTCTCCATACCCAGACAATGGCAATATATTCCTTATAGCCTGCAAAAGCCTTCTGTATTTTTTATGCATCAGAAAAAATTTCTCTCTATATATAAATATATATAAAATCCACTCTGCAATGACTTGTAGCCTACATGTAAAGTGAAATATTTTAAATAATACAATAAAGTCAGAATATCTGTAATTATTTTTTTTTTATTAAATAAAATATCAGCATTTTTTATTCATGGCTAAGTTAACATTTACAATTCAGCATTTTGCAATATTTAAGTGGAATTGAATATGCTATGAGAAAACTTAAAACTACATCACTCCTGTATGACCGGCTGGCACAGGCCATGGTTCCCTGTGCCCATCTGCATTTTACACAGAACATGAAAGAAAAGCTCCTGCTCCAGCCTGGCAGATGATCTCACCACCACCTGTTACCTCTCTGCACCCCTCTGTTGGGAATAACTCAGTCCTGAAAGTGACTTTTAATCTGTATTATTTGCCTGTGCAGGGTATGTGAGTGTGAAACTGTTGCTTATTAAAATAATTCATACAAGAAAGTAATTTAGTCTATACATGGCAGGCTCTGAGGTAAAATATAATAACTTTTGAGAACTTAGGAGTCTAATTTCTTTCTTGGCTGAGCACGGACAACTCCATTGTGATTCAGTGTGAGCACCCCGTGCCCACAGAAAGCAAAATTTGACCCTTTGTATTCATAATAAAGAATAAAAGTATAGAAGCAGCTCATGCTGAGAGAGGGCAACAAAGTGTCCCTAAGTAGCTCAAAACGTTTATCTTGATAAATATTTTTGATATTTGAAATTTTATTTGATATTTGGTATTATTATTTGATATTATTGATAAAATAATACTTTAATATTCAGATATTTATCACTTGTTGATAAACATCTGAGGAGGGTTATTTTCTGTGCTGCTCCAAATCCTGAACAACCACGAATCACACATTCACTCTGTTTTTTTATCCCTGCAGGTGCAGTGGGACTGAACCAGGCCCTCCTTCAGCTCCCACAGCAGGTGGGAATGTAAAGGTTTAAGGAATATATTCACATTCACTTGGGCTGCAGGGGGAGCAGCAGCAAACAACACCTCACAGAGATACTCAGGGAGAGATTGGGATCCAAGCTGCTCTTCTCCCTTTTCCAGGCTGAAGGATGAGGCAAGGGGAGCTTGGCTGTGACTGGGGGAGCAGAGCAGGCTCAGAACAGGTCACTGAGAGTGCAGAAAAATTTGGGGACAAATCCGGGTCTTCAGCATCTCCTGTGCACAGATCCTGTACAAATCCTAGCTAATCAGGATGAGGGTTGCTGGGTGATCTTTGGCACTCCCACACAGAAGAGACTTCAGGATCCCCCATCACCTCTTCAATGCCTTTAGAGTTGAAATCAATGTTTTGTGCCACAAAACAAACAGTGTTTTTCTTTCTGGTTTTGTTCCCATTTAGAGATCTCGTTTCCAGCACCACTCCAAAACTGGTTTTACCATACAGACAAGGCAATTATGAATTTGGGCGAAAGAAAACAGTCAAGAGTTTCTCTCTGGGGTGGTAGAGAGTAGGAACTTACACAAATTTTGCTGCTGGATAAAATGATTAGGAAAATACATCCTTAGTGCCACCAAAATCACATTAATCCATCAGCTATTCTTTGCCCTAAGCTGGTAATGTCCTTTAGAATCATGTTTTGCTGTATATAAACACTTTTAACTACAAGCTCCCTCTATTTCATCCAAGGGAATATTTTTTCACGCTTGAACTAGTTTCATCTTCAGAAATAACAAAGTCAGTGTGTTCACAGTTTACACCTATTTGTGATTCACTGGGCACGGTGGCCTTTTAATCATCACCCACCCCTTCCTTGAGCTTTCTCACAGCTCCCAAAGCCAAGGGATTCTGTTTGCTTTAAAGCCAAATCAATGGAAACCAAGAGCAGCTTGTCCATTGTGCACCAGAAAAGCCCATTTTGTTGAATTAAACGTTTGATCAAAGGACTTGTTACCTTTTTTTGTTTGTAGCCTCTTTAAATAGATGTTCTAGACAGAGTTATCTGTAAAACAGGGACCAGCCTTTGCTGCACTTTGATGATAATTCCTGCTGTTGTCCAAGTATTTCTTTTGTACTGGATACTCAAGGAAACAATTATATAAACTTTCAGAAAAAAAAAAAAAAAAGAAAGACATTTTTTATGCTCTTTAAAGTGCTTCATCAGCTGTTTATCATGAATGGAAAAAGCCCCAAAAAGAAATCAGCAAACTCCTCCAATTTTCCAACCTACTATTCCAACAGAAAATAGCAAAAAAGCTGAAATAGTAAATAAAAGAGAGCTTGTATTTCAGTTAACAACTTGACTTGCAAGTTTTCTAGGGTTTGGATACAGAAAGCCATCTCCAGAGACTTTTTTGTGAGGATGGGAACTTTTTAAAATATGGGGTTGTTTTAATTCTATGAAATTCACATCTGTGATTTTGGAATTTTCTACTCAGCAGCACCAGCAGCAAAGCAAACTGTAGACAAAATATTTTCAAAAGGTTTACTACAAAGTTTTTTACAGAGATTTTTTTTTTCCATAAACTATGCAAATCTGGCTACTTATATTCCAACAGTTCTACTGACTCAGTTTAAGGCAAATAACTATTTCATAAAGCAGCATTCCTGCAGAGGGCTGTAAATGATATCTCAGTCCAGAAGGGAAAAATGCAAGGAAGATAAATACTCTTAAGTATGAAAAGTATTTTCAGATGCCTTTTAATTGTTTTGGTTTGTTTGCTTATTTTTTTTTTTTACAAGAACAAAGTCAAATACTCTTGGAATGCCAGTAAAAAAGCATCAAGGTGCTAACTGCAATTTCATTTATTTGGTTTGTTTTGAGTTCTTATTCAAACCCAAGCCTTATGCACTTCAAGTCCAGCCCAGCATGAGAGAGCCTCAATATCTGCAAAGTCCAGCAGGAAGGATTAGAAAATGTCACAACACCTTCAGGGCACAGCAGATCCTTAAAATAGGGAATGATTCAAGAGTTTGAACAGGAAAAGTGCAGCAGGGTGCCTTCAAAAAAATCTGCATCAGGCTGGAAGGTCTGTGAGCCTTCCCTCTTTAAAAAGATCATCTCTTTCCTGCTGCATTCTCACCCACATGGACAAACCCAGGCACAGAAGGGGCCTGCCAGAAGTTAAATAAAAATGCTCTGCATAATTTAAAATAAGTTTATATATGTGTACATAAACGTATATTTTAGAGGAGCCCCAACTTATGCCTTTTGACAGGCAAAGTTTCACTGGAAAAATAATAAATAGCTGATATCCAGGATTTCTGATTTTTCTTTAACATAGCTAATCATCAGTTGTACAATGTCTGGAAATTCACAGGTTTTGCAATAACTCGGTCAAAATGGTTATCACTCTATTACTGGTCACCTATGGGTCTTTGAACATTGATTTGCAGCTGAAAACTATTATGGTTTTGCAGTTTAAAGACAACATTTAAGACACTAATAAATTTAGTAATTTTTAGCATTTTAAACTAACTCAGAGCATTTCAAAAACCTTTGCCATCTAAAATCTGAGTAGAAAGATAAAGTTCTAAAAATGTTTTCAAAACCCAATAAATTTAGTATTAATTGAAGTTCTGATAAACTGCCTAAATGAAGAACCAAAACTTTTTGCCTTTAAAAAGCAATGAAATGTAATATTGAACCATTCTTCCCAAAGCCTTTTGCAAACAGAGAAGTCAGGTTTAGGATAATTATGTAGAGCAATATGGCTCCAGCACATTCTAGATTTTCTGAAAATACTTTATTACACAAGATATTAATTTTTCCTCCTTAGGAAGATTTTTAAGCACTGACATAATTTTCACTTTTTCTTGGATGTTCCATTCTCATTTCCCACGACCAGATCTCTCAACTTTAATAAGGCATTAACAGCCCACTGCAATATTTTATTATGAAATATCTATGTACATTTACAGATTATTTTGACTTTGTACACTTCTGAGTTACTTTTTTAATTCAGTTTCCCCTGAGCTTGTTCATAATCAAGCGATTTCTTTCAAATAATTTTACTTCCAGTGATTTATTT
The DNA here is from genome assembly GCA_013401135.1 of Cettia cetti. Taxonomy (NCBI): domain Eukaryota; kingdom Metazoa; phylum Chordata; class Aves; order Passeriformes; family Sylviidae; genus Cettia; species Cettia cetti. The sequence goes on from VZUI01075818.1 coordinate 60,510, forward strand.
CTGCTTCACAAGATGAAGTACAAAAGCTTCAATCTGCAGCTAAGTATCCACCTCTTTAGGGAGTAATAAGGAAATGTGATATAAAGTTTCAGAATCTTTGCAAAAAAACAAAGCAAGGCAACAGTAACCATGAAGGGTTCATGATTTTTCTGTGTGAGTGAGGATATTTAACAGGTTTATCCTAGCTGCAGCTTGCCAAGAGCTATCTGGTGAGATTCATGACAGAGAGAAGACTGTTTTGCATATTAAATTGTGTCACCAACAACCCCTCAGGTTTCTAAAAAGGAAAAAAAAAAAAATTAAAATAGGAGGGTCTTCGCACCAATTTGGCACTGAGAAAAATAATTTATACCCCAGCAAGTCCCAATGATACATTTGAAAGCCTGTAAGGAATGCAGAGGACTCTTATTTTCGTAAATAAAACATCAGATAACTTAACACTAACTTACAGAGCAGTTAAATCCGCAGGTACAATCTGATTTTCCCCAAGCTGTTTTACAACAATCCAGCCACTGCAGCAAAGAAAGGGGAATTTATGGAAGAGATGAATGGAGAAACAGACTGAGTGTGGTGCTGGATGGAAGGGAGGAACCAATGCTGAGTGGGGCAGAGAAGGCTGTTCTGCACGAGCAGGAATCAGTCCAAAAGCTCAAATCTTGCCTAAATTATCTCAGCAAAGCAGCATGATCTCTGCATCACCCAAAAATTCCCAAAGCCAACCCTAGACAAGAAGTAGCAATGTTATTTCCACCCCTATTTCCACCGTGGCACATGAGAATGGATAAGAGCCCAAGGTTTTTCATGCCCCTCCCTCTCTCCCAGTGAAAGACATCTGGCAGAATTATCTCCTGCACATCTCTGTGGTGCTGAAAATCTCAGTAAGCATCTTTAAAAAAATCCCAGGTCAAATACAGAGTCAGCATTTAAGCAAACCACTTAGCCCTGGATATGTTGGGTCTAATCCTTGTAGTTTAGCCACAAGTTAAGCTGTCTTTCCTTCTTTCTCCCTGAAAATGGCTTAATCACCCAGCCTGGCTTTATGCAATTAAAAAGCTCCCAGCCTGTAATTGACAACTGATGGAACCAGACATTAATTCTTATCCTACAGAATTTATATTTAATCTATAATACTAATATTGCCCATATTCAGATAATTCACTAAATCATTGATTCTTATGTCTCCAATCCCCTGCCTCTGCAAAATCTACTTTTCATTTAAAAAAACCCAAATTAATTCGGGTCATACAGGCTCTGTCTGTAAGAAAGGAAAAAAATTCAGTTTATTAAGATGTTTTGTCCTGCTTTTTTTTTTTTTTAGGTGACCTGGAGACTGCTCTTGTGGACTACAAAGAGGTTGAAGGCCTTGGTGTCGCTGGCTCTTGTCAAGAAAAGGACAAGGGAAGGATGACACAACATCTTCAGCTGCCTGAAGGTGAATCACAGCCCAAGGTAAAACAAGAGCCAGCAGAACAAACTGCAGCTTCAATTAAGCAAAAAACCCCCCCACTCTACCCAAGGAATGCAGGGCTGGGCAGGTCTGCAGGAGCTGCTCTGACGTGTCCCAGCTGACTCCACCAGCATGGTGCTCAAATCCCAAAAGCCCTTTCAAACACTTCTCACACCCCATCAGCTCACAGGTTCTTGGCAAGCACATGGCAGGGATTCAGAAATAATAAGTATTAACATTAGTTATTTTGGGCTTGTCATCAGTATTTACATCCACGCTCTTTGCAGTTCTAAATGCCAAGGCTCTGGTTTCATTTTTTAAAAAGGAAAGGGCTTTTTTTTTTTTTTGCCAATTTATCATTTCTAATCTGTTCAAAGCTTAAGCCAGAACTCTTCAGCGAGACTTCTTCATAAATAACTGTACAAAATTAAAATAAATTAACATCTATTATTTAGCTTCATTCTTAAAATAGTTAACATATGCCCACAGGGTAGAGCATATATTGAAAAAATAAACCAAAGTTTTAGATAGGGGATCTTCACCCCTTTCTGAGGACTCAGAAGATATCATAGAATTAGGATTCCCCAAACTACCAGTAATGATCCGGCATTTATTATTAATCTGAAATATTATTAATACTACTTCCACAACTACAAAGGTTTAGAGAACCCTAAATCAGCTCTCAAGATCCTCTCCTGCCATCTTCAGCAGAAGACCCAGAGAGGAAGCTGGGCAAGGATGATAAAGGAGGGGGAAGGAAAGTGGAAGACTGGGAAAATTTAGTTATCTTTGCTTAATTTGATTAATTAGATTGCTGATGGACTTCATCAAAGAAACACAAGGCTGACAGAATCTGCTCTATAACAGCAAGTAGGGACATTCCAAGAAAAGCAGCAAGTTTTGACAAATTCTTGAGATGTCATTGATTTGTGAATGCGTGCATGAGAGGAAAACGACATGTAACTGAGAAAAGTCAGCACGGAAAACAGAAGGAAATTCAGAAGTTAAAAGAAACCAAAGGGGAAAAAAAAGCCCATCAGACTGATTCGTGATGTGGTGGCTTTTTTTGTGTTGTTTTGTTATTTTGTGGCCTTATTATAGCAAAGATGGGATCTGCAGGGTGATTGACAGATGTCTCTCAAGTGTGCGTGGTCTGAAAACATGAAGCACAAGCAACTTTAGCTTTGCTTTTTATGACATATGCTAAAATTGGAAACAAAATAAATTACAGGGCAACTTCAAGGAAAGAGTAAACTAGTTGGTAAAGTTGTCTTAATCATCTTTTTGCTTGAGTTGTGGAATAACTTTCAGCCACCACTGAAAATTACATCTGCCAAGGAAGCCTTTGTCCAGGTAGGATCTTTGTCTTAGAGATTAAATGGGAAAAAATGCCTATAAATCAGTATAGCATTATTAAAAACAGATCTTATTCTAGGAAGTATAAACATTAATTTTTATCGAAGGACTTTGTATAATCAATAGAAAACCAGAATAAGATAACTTTCTTGATAGCAAACCAGACTGATTTTGACCTTCTGACTAAATATTTTCCTGTAGCTTCTATGTAAACTTGCTTGTTATCCACAATAGGATTAATTGCACCTTAATTAATTAATTAAACAATGTCATTAGATCAAGAATTTAAAATACTTACTCTGATTGAATTCACAACACATCTTAGCTTTTAGTTCATAGCTTTTTGAAGCTGGACTACAGAAACTAAAACATGATCTGAGATTCAGAAAACCACTGAGAGCTGAATATTGTGTCCTCAAGCTCAGGCTAAACACAGAAGGAAGAACAAAATACAGGCAAGAAATCTGATTTATTTTCAAAGGACAGACGGGATGACATATGGGTTCAAAATACTGTAAAGACTCCAAGCCTAAAGCTATAAACAGGTCCAGAATATGTGGAATATATGTACACTGCTGATGTGTGCATAGATGTACACAAATATATACGGGAGAAATCCATGGCATTTAGAGGAGCTGATCAGAAATCTGTCACAGTAGGAAAAACTAGGCAGAGAATTAATTGGGAATACCAGAGCTGAGGAAAATGTTTTCACAGTGTCAGAGAAGCCATTAAATGCTGTGCAGCAGCACAGGTAAGTTAAATTAAAAAACAGACTCAAGAAGGCAGAGAATTAAGTGACCTCCTGTATCTGGTAAATAAAGCCAGGCCACTGGAGGGTGAATACTCTGTGCCCACCAGAGCAGCCAGTCCTGTCCCAGAATGAAAGGTGTGGGACAATGTGGCTCTGCAGGCACCCAGTCCAGAAATGCACAAACCAAGCAACAGACCACAAATACCTCTGAGATGTTTGCAGCTTCATTGATTTTTTTTTTCCAGAGGCCCTGTGATTGAGGAGTGAAACAATAACTCATTAATAAAAGCTCAGCCATTTAAAGTAATCACAAAAGAGAGAATAAACAGCAGCACAGGCTCTCCAGGGGCAGTTCCTAGTGAGGCAGTGGCACAATAGCTAAGGAAAAGCTCATGTTAAAGGTAAGACTTTGATATTGTTAAAGGTAAGACTTAAAGTTGACCAATTCACCCAGAAACCAACTCTTATTTTCTCCTACACAGCTGATTTTTAATACAGCCTTATATATATGATGCATGCACAAGGCTACATAAATTCTATGCTGGAATGTGTACGAAACACAGGATGCTCAAGCAGCAATCCTCACCCAGCTGTGGGGGTAAAAAAAAAAAAAGAATTCAAATGCAAAGGAGGATTTATGAATTGAATTTATTTTTTTATCTACCAGTAAGCCTAAGTTGAAATATGAATAACTGATTTAATACTGAAATGGTATTCAAATATTTGACTCCAATCCCCTACTGCTTCTAAATTCATTCAGAAGTCAAAATTATTAATTCTTCCTGACAGAAAATCAAGATTTAATGATCATCTGATAACCCTTAGGAATAACAAAGTAAACTGAGATGATAATTCAGACAAAATAAAATGATTTTACATATATAAAGAAAACATCATGCAGAATACCCATTTAGGTACTTCCTATGGGACAGTAACTAATTTTTAAGAAAACACAGAGTAAAAAACCATGTCCTGGTGTGTTCAGCAAAAGGTTTAGAAGGAGAAAGGGAGCCTTCATTAAAATCTGCAGATCTTCAACCCTCTGCTTTGATCAAACAGACAAACTGAACCCCTCAAGCACTCCTTCAAAAAAGCCTGGAATGGGAAATGCATGGAAGAATTTTAACCCAGTGACCTTGTGGAAACAGTGCTGCTCACTTTAAGACAACACTGCTCTCAAGATCAAGCCATCTATTCACCCAGGCCCATCAGGCCAAAATAAAGCATTAAAATAATGTGCTTTGTGCAATTTTATAGAGCAACTGATTTCAGCTTAGTAAAAATGATATGCAGTAAATGATTTTTAGGTAAATTTTTAGCTTTCAGGTCATGTCTGCAGGGAAGTAACATTAGAACTAACAGTGGTGTGAAAAATGGGCATGCAGAAGCTGTACAGCCTGTGCATTGATTTTTTTTTTCCTTTTTTTTTTTTTTTGCCCCAGAGCTCTCTCTGGCAACAGGAGCACTGTAAAACCAAGAACAAGCCAATGACAATCTATTTATACACAGAATCATACAACATTTCAAGCTGGAAGGGACCAACAAGGATCACCAAGTGAGACTCCCTGCTCCTTGCAGGATTACTGAGCACTAAACCCTGGACTGGGGGTGGTCCAGGAGCTCTGTGAACTCTCAGATTTGGGGTTCTCTTCTCCTGGGAGCCTCTTCCTGTGCCTGACCCTCTCTGGGGGAAGAACCTTTCCCTGATGTCCAACCTGACTGCTCAGCTTTTATTCTCTGTATTGTTTATACTTCAAATCAATTAAACTTGCACCTCTCCAATGGATGTAGCATTGCCTCTCCTCGATGCAAAGTTCCTCTAAACACAGAAATACACAAACCAGGGCAGGAGTTCTGTCCTGCACAGAGGAGAAGATTACAGGAAAATACCTGAGCACCAAAGTGAGCTCCAAAGGCAGCTCACGTGAATTCTGACTGGAATAAAAAGTCCTGGCAGAGGTTTCCCTCAAATCCTTTAGTTGTATAAACCTGAAACAGGATTTAGAGGTTGCTGCTAATCTGATCCCTGAAAGAAATCCTTGCTGATGCCAGATCTGTTTGTTTTAGCCTGAGCATTCCAGCAATACCCATCCAATGGAAGCAAGGGGGGTGGGAACGTGCCCTGCCCTGCAACGCCAGGCCATGTCTCAGGAGAGGAGACCAAAACAGCTGAGAAACCTTCCCTCAGCTCAGCTGCCAGCACGTCAGGGGCTGAGAAATGATAAATGCTTGAACAGAAACCACACCAAAATCTCAAATTTTCACCTTCCATAACAATCTGAAAACCTATCACTGTGGAGTACCAAGAAAGTTTTACAAAGCACAGCTTCATTTTATGTTGTTTGCCTTAACTGGCCTGTAGAGCAATTGACAAAAGGTTTTAGAGATCTTCTTTCCATCTGCAGAAATGATGGGTGAAGATGAAAGACAAGAGCAGCATTTTCTTTCTTCCCACTGCAATTCTGACTCCTTCAGCGTTTCTGCTCTGTCATCATGTACTTCACCTAAAGGCAGTTGTGTTTTTAGCAGGACACATCTGCCACTGGCCAAGGGGTCCCATCTCCTTCTGCGACACCCTCCACACATTGACACAATGCATTTAATCCGTGCAATTTTTTGATCTGTATCAAAACAGTTCTTAATTTGCACACAGTGCTCATGTTAAGTGGGTTGCAGAATGCACACTGAGTTGAAGGTGAGTGAGTTGTCCTTCATGCTAACTTTATATGACTTCTGGGTTCCCCAAAGATGCCATTTTGTCTATAAAATCCATTTCTTTGCTATTTTCAACATAAAACCTAAAAGGTGCCGTGAAAACTGCTGAATATCTTCTGTGCCAAATGAGGAGCTTGGGATTTGCAGGAAGTAATTAACTCTCTTCTTTTTTAACCCTCCCCATCTCAATCTTCCCATTCTGCTTTGTCACTTTGGAGAAGTATTTGGAGGAACCATCCCAAGACAAACAGGAGATCAGTTCTGATGTTCATTCTGCACTTTGGCAGCTGCTCAGGACAGCCCAACTCACCCCACAGTACAGGCAGAACCTTTTCTGGACACAGATCTGGTGGCAGTGTCACCTCTGAGGGGACACAGCTCCCTCAAAGTCAGCTTTGAGGGGACACAGCCACTTCAGTGTCACATGTGAGGGGACACAGCCCCCTCAGAGGCCCCCCCAGAGCTGCTGTCTGCAGTTTGAAATGCCAGAATTGTACCAGGAAGAATTACAGATGCTGGCATTTGTGGGATCGATGTCATTGCTGTCTCCCACACAGTAAATAGAAGTTAGAGTGATAAATGATGCCAAGATGATGCTGTTGTGGTTTTAAATGAACCACACCCCACGAATTTCCCTTTAGATTTATGTTCCCTACAGCTTTTATATTAGACCAGTCCAAAAACCCCCAACATCTTGAATATTTTAATTAAAATTATCACTCTCCTATTTTGACTTTGTAGGAAACACACCTACTCCAAGAGCAAAGGCTGAGATCACTGTTTACAGAAGACATTTCTGCAGATGATGAGGAAATAAATGGAACTCTTTTCATATGAGCCTTTTCCCATCTCAGTAGAGCAGATAAAATTCTTTGTTTTGAAGACTGTTAATGAAAACTTTGAATAACTCTAACTCATACCAAGTAATACTTTAAATAAAGACCTCAAACACATCCCCTACAACTCCTTCAATAAGTTTAAATTCCTTCCCCTCAGTTGTACTATTTTATTGGAACCATACAACATTTAAATCCATTCACTCACACAAAACATCAGCCTGAGACTGGCAGACCAATCTCACATTTCTAACATTAACATTTTATGGAAAATGCTAAATTATGGAAACTTTTCTTTCCAAAAGATCTGTGACCAAACTGCAGATTCCTCTATTTCCAGCACTGTGTGCATAGACACATTCTAGATCCATACATGCAAAAGTACATAAAAACTTTTTTTGTACATAAAAACTTCCTTTGTTCTGCCAGGCTTTATCCAGTTGGTAAAAAGCTGATTTTAAATACACATCACTATTAAATGATGCTGTAGTGACTTTTTTTTCTCTCAGAATACAGGCATACCCTTTATGTTTCTAACAGTAAATGATATTTGACATTTAAAAATCAAGTTACCCTAATCTAGAGCTCAACCACAACAGCACTGAGAAAGCAATGAATCTTTCCAGAGGAAAAACCTATTTTTTAAAAAATTTAAGATAATTTTAGTCACGAGTAATTGGAAATGTAATTTAGAATTCATTACTTTGTGTGGTTAATTACAGCAGAAGAGTTTCAAAAGATGATGATGAGCCAATAAAGTAGTATTTTTTTGAAACACGATATCAGAGTAAATAAAATAATAAAATGCAAATTAACATGACTATTTGGATTATGTTGAACCCATTAAATGCATACCAATGTGTAACCCAGTCCTGATGCTTAGGCATTGCACCTGCAATCAACTCCTTGGAATTTACAGAACTGAACAACATAGACAAGTCTACAAAATTTCTGACAGGCAGTTCTTTATACTTAATTCACCATAAGGACAAAATGGTTTTATTCATGACTGTGCCATTAGTTCCCAGTTCTTCTGAAGCTCAGAATGGATTTCCAAACCTCAACACCTACAGGACACAGCAAAGCCAAGGCTTCATCTCCATCCCACATGAATTCTGCACTTTTCTTCAAAAGGAAAACACAGGGCATGTGTTTAACCAAAATACCTCATTCAGAAAGAGAATAAAGTTCTTTTGCAGTGACTGCCTAAAATCCACCTGCAGCTATGGAGCAGCAGCAGAATCTGTGACTTTATTCCTTTTTCATAAAGGGCACTTAAGCTAAATGAACTCCTTGCCCACGTTCCTGGAAAACAAAAGTCTTGATTTGACCTCAGAATTTTTGCAGCAGTCCCTAAAGTCGGTCTATTTTCCCTGTGTAGCTCCAGCAGATTGGAAGGTCAGCAGTGGGTACACGGTTGATGCAATTACAGCTTTCTGAACATTTTTGTCTGGAGATCTTTAGAATAATTTAAATGGTTTGAGTATAGCTGAGTGAAAAAGGAACTGTCACACATGAACCACATTGGAAATTTCCAGTGCTGAGGCACAGGGCTGATTTTAAATTGCTACCATTGCACCTGGAGTTCAATTGTCTATTTTGGTCATGTGGGATGTCTTACTCCAGCGTAAAACATGCATTTTCCTAATAATTTTAATTCTCTAAGGCACAGATAATTCTAGAACTCCCAACATCACCCTCCCAAAGCTGTGTGTCCCTGTGGGAAGAATGAGGTGTCTGCGTGTGCTCTCCAGGGCTGTTTCCTGACAGATTGTCCCTGACAGGGCTCAGCAGGAACGTCACCGATCCCAAATATCCGCCAAACACACAAATCCCAAATATTGGCCAATAAGGTGCACAGCAAAGGCTGCAGATTCCAGGATAACACCAGAGATGTCACAACACACAAGCAGAGGATCAGAGACATTTGCAGAGGCACTGCCACCACAGCAGCACCAGCAGAGCTTTCAGGAGGAGTTTATTAGGACGCCTTTAAGTGCTCAGCTTTATAAAACATAAATACCACGGCCCTGTCTGTATTCATTTGTGCATAATCCAGCGAGGGAATGGTAAAGTCAGGCTGCCTCTGGGTTTTCTCTCTGAGTCACCTTGACTAGAGCAGCACATTTCTGCTAGAAGCAGGAGCAGGCAGTGCCATGGAACAGCCCCATCACTGCCCCTCAAGCACAGCCAAAATGCTCCTTTTCACCTCTTTCCAACCCCCAAAAGCCTCAAACACTTTATTTCAGAACTGCGATTTTCATTTCATGGTGGTCACAATCATACCATCCTTTAAAATAGTTCTTTCAAGAACCAGACTACATCTGAAGTTGCATGGAAAAAAAACCCCAACTAAAGTATTTCAATTAAGTAATTTTGAGGGTATATTGGAAAAAATCAACGCTGCCTTAAAGACAACTCTTTGCCCTTTAGAAAAGATGTTAGAATAAAATGACATATCACAAGACCACAACAGCTTTACCCACATGGAAATCACTTCCAAACTGAACTTCCTCCAACAGAGTCAAAAATCTGCACTAATTTGCTCTATATTTAGACCATGAATTATGCAACCAGATGGGAAACTGGACGCCACTTCATCATCACACCCTGCAGAGCCAAGGAAAGTGTAACTTCAGATACTCTGAAAACACAAAAAGAATCTAAGACACAAGTACTGTTCTTTGGTTGCTATCATGAACTCTGCTTGACTACTGAAAATATTATGTGAGGCATTTTGTCTTTACAGATTTACAGTCCAATGCAACTATAGCCCTAAAACTCA
>VZUI01075822.1:0-43069 GCA_013401135.1 Cettia cetti
CCGCCGCCGCGCCGCGCCCCGGCTGCTGCCGGCCCCGGGAGCGCTCGGCCCGGCCGCGGCGCCTTCCGCCGGCCTCTTCCCCCGCTGCCGTCGTGCTCGACCCCTCCTCGCCGGCGCGCCACGGGGGAAGAGAAACGCGGAGTGCTTAAAGAGCGCTGACAAACTCTCGGCAGCCGCTCTTTTGGCGGCGGCGGGCACCGCCGTATCCCACCCCGGGTGGGTCGCCGCGAAGCTCCGGAGCCTTGCTCGCCGTCCTCATCCCGGGTCGTGCTTCACGCTTTCCTACGATGATTTCTGTTAGAAGGCTACTTAGTGTTATGTGGTCAAGCTGATTAACAGCCCCGTGGAAGCAGCGAGACGAAGCGTTTAAATGACCGGACTTTGACAGGTCTTGAACTATTTGAAATATTTAAATGACATCAAGTTTTCATTCAGAGATTAATCGACTTTGTTCTTCCCCCCTACCAATCTATCTGCAAAATGAAAATACTCTGATCTTTTAAATTTAAAAGGCATAATTTTTTTCTTTCTGGCACTGGCATTTACTTGCTGTAATGCCTCATTAAGTGTAACACCTTCAGGCTCCACAGCTCAAGGCATATTGGAGACATGAATATGTTTCTGCATGTTCATGTGCTTGAGGAAAAGCTACTTCTCACAGCCCAAGCAAATAAAGTATGGCAAACACGATGGCCTGTATCACCTGGGATTTTAACCACTACCACTGCTCCCACAGAATTCTGGCACTGCCCAGCTTGCTCTTTCCTGGGTGAGGCTTGGGCCAGGACCACAGTCAGCTCCAGCACAGCCATGCACACGATCTGATTCAGCCACACAGCTGTGGCCAAACACTAACTGTGACACAACACTGCCTGCAAAGTCTGATCTCTCTGCCACCAGCCTCCTGCATCCCACAGCATTTTTAAGAGTGTGAGACTGGAGGGGTGAAGGCAGGTGACAAGTTCATTGCAGCAGGAGCTACATATCAAGTCCCTGAGCACCCTGGCGCCAGCAGTCCCTCACGCAGCTGGGCACCTGGGAAACTCCTAGAACACCCCCTGGGCCAGCCCAGCTGCCAGGCAGGAATTAACTGTGCCAAAGAAACCTCTTTTAAACTGATGATTACCTGTGTGCTGGACACCTGCAGTTGCTGCCAAAGAGAGGCAGGTTAGGAGAAAAAGAAATCAAGTGCCAGAAGCTGCAAAAAGACCACTAACTCTCCCGAAAATGTTGGGGTTTAAAAGAGCCTGTAGAAGCATTTATTTGCATCTTTACATATCTAAGTAACCCTAACAACCATCCATACAAAGACCCCAGCTTATTTAGTTCCTGCTAGCTTCAGTAGCACAGGCCAAACCTGAAGAGATTCTAAACTGACAAAATGGTAAATGTAACCTTTGGCAATGAATTTACACAACTGCTAACAACCAAGAGTGAGGTTTGGGACACTGGGACATGAAGTAGTCTTTCACTATTCCTCAAAGCCGCTGTAGCAGTGCTTTTGACTAAGTGCACGCTATATCTTAGCTTCTGCTGGGCTCTGCAGGAATAGCTATGACTTAGGAGACACCTGGCAGCTGACGTACATTACAGGAATTTTGAGGCCTTTAAAGGAAAAAGGTTTTAAACTGAATCAGCAAGTACACAGAAATGGGAACAAGGTGGCATAAGAGTAAGAAACTGAAGACTTTTTTCTGAAATTCCATGAAGTGTGGGCTGGCTGCAGTTTATGTTGCATTGTGTGGTCCAGTCTGATCACCTAATTTTTCAGTGTCATGCTTAATCCTACAAGTTTCGTGTCAAAGGTACTGTTTTATCTACATTAGGTTTACATCTACCCAGTAACATAGCAAAGGACTAAAATGCTACAGCAAAGTGTGGTGGCTTGACCTTGGCTGGATGCCAGCGTGCCACAAACCACTCTATCACTCCCCTCCTTAGCAAAATAAGATGGAAAAACACCCTTGTAGGTCAAGAGAAGGCAGGTTACTAAAGAAAAAAAATGTGTGCACACAAGCAAATGAAAAAACCAAAGATTTTATTATTTACTTCCCATCAGTAAGTGATGTCTTGCCACTTCCCAGGAGGCAGGACTTCAGCACACACAGTGGTTGCTCTGGAGGATAAACACTGTAAATAACAAATGTCCCCCCTCCCTCCTCCTTTTCCTTAGCTTCCATATCTGAGCAGGCATCACATGGTATGAAACATCCCTTTGGTCAGTGGGTCAGCTGTCCTGGTTACGTCCTCTCCCAAGATTTTGCCCACCCTCCACCCTCCTGGTGAAGGGAAGAGGATGGAGTGACAGACAGCACTGATGCTGTGCCAGAGCTGCTCAGCAGCAGCCAAAACGCTGCTGTCTTACAGGCATCTTTCCAGCTGCCAGTGCACAGCTCTGGGGGCTGCTGTGGGGAAAATGAACTCCATCTCTGCTAGCAATAACAAATGGAAGATTTCTCCTGTATCTCCTACCTCCTTTAGACTTCCTCCCCACTGCAAAACAGATTCTTGCTGGCAGTATGAATTTTACACCACTAGAGCAGAGGGACATTGTTATAATGTTTTACTGTGATTATTCTGAATTCTATACTCATTTTCTCACCATCACTGGTAAATTTTGCAAATGATACAGAGCTGGAGGTAAAGCCCCACTTGAAGCAGGACACATACACTGTACAACTTCATTACTAGTGGGTTCTCTAGCTATCATTTTTTTTTTGAAAGTTGAAAACTGGAGTTGCCTAATTTGCATGTTTGCTAAAGCCTACTGGACAGAACTAAATACCTAACACTTTCATTTAAAGCTAATATAAAAACTTGCTATAGAAGGAAGCATTCAGCTGTCTAGCACTATGCTGCTCTTTCAGCCTGTTCTCTCCTGAATAAGGCCCTTGCTCAGGACACGTAGTATCAATCATCCCAGTTAAGTGGCCATCCCTTGGCTGCAGAGCCTTAAGCTCCTGTTCCATGGTCACACCGAGCAGCTGCTGCTGCTAAAGGGACAGATTTGCCTTCATCTAAGCTGTGCATATTTGTCACCCCATTGAAATGAAAACTAAAAGGGCAGCTAAGACACTTACCTCTTTGGCAGCAGCCTATGTTTACGTAAACCTATTTACTAACATGACTCTCAACTTCAGTGTTCATACACACAAATACCTTGAAAACATCAGTTCCAAGAATTAATTTGTGGGAAGGTCATGTAACCCCACAGCATCTATGAAATAAAAACACTGGAACTGGACAGAGCTCACTTCTTTCACTTTGTCACATGGTTTACCCTTGATAAATACTAAGGTAACTTTAAAAACTTTCCCTTTGTCAGCCATTAGAGTCTCTTGGCAATCTGTTCCAACGTCTAACAAATCCTGTGAGAAAGTTTTTCCTAAAATGCCACTAAGTCATCTGGTCTTTGAAGCCAGGAAAAACTCTTCCTTCTGCAGTCACAAAAATCACCAACACTTTTGCAAGTTTTCAAAGGCATGAAAAGTTGCTGTAATGCTCATCTGTCAGCTCTTGCTGCCTCGCAGTCTGGACAAACCCAGTTCTTCCAAAGCTGCACAAGGCTTCTGCTGTTAGACTCTGCCAGTACTTTGGGACTTGTCATTTCCCTGCCACAGCATCAAACGGGTAAAGAGACATGGTAGTTAAGGACATCTCATAGGCTAAGAATTTAGTTAGTTTATATTGAAAAGAACGGGTTTATTTAAGGCTTTTTGATTTCTTCCCCGTTTTGCATGCCTTCTTTTGCTCTTTGTAAAATATAAACTGTCAAAACAAGAATCATAATACAGCTATAGCAAACTACCACTAACTATGAAAATAAAAAGAGAATTCAATCTTTACATTGAGTTCACTTTTTATACTACCATTTGGCTTTTGATTAACTGTCAAAATAAAATACATTAATTGATAGAATAACAAATTACAGAAGGTAATACACAAGTTACACTGCCATAAGATACTAAACAAAAAAAAAGAAATTCTGAATTCCAACTAAGATGGAGAAACAATTATAACTTTATTTATTTTTACATTCAAATCAATAAAGCAGTCATTATTGTACAAATTCTTACCCCCAAAGGAATGCAGGCAAAGGCCTCCTGTTAAATAATAACATCCCTGAATTGCTTGTGATTAACCTTATTTGTTATAAGAGCAATGAGAAACAAAAGTCCTTGCAAGTAAGGCAAGTCAGTAGTTTAACAAGCATGTGTCCATCAAAAGGAAAGAATTTGAGAAGATATCTTTGCATCTTACTGAAATGGTTCAATTTATTTCTACACTATCTCAAGACACTGGTAAAGTTCAGCCTGAGGTTCCTAAAGGTCCAATTATTTCTAGGGTCTAAAATAAACTCAAATGGAATATCTGGTTGCCCAGCAGACTGTAGATCTAGGAACTGAGGTATGTTAGTATTTCCAAGGAGCCATAACAAATTTATCAAACAATAAATATTGACACTTTTTTAGTTTCGGAATTAGTGAATTTCCTCCAGACTTCTTATGGTAACAATTATGGGAAAATAAAAAAAAATCCAATGCTCTGAAAGGGAAAAAAAAAATCTCAAAATAAAACTGATGAGGCAATACACAGCCAGTTTTTATTTATACATCTAACATTTGGAGTGTGGGCTAACAGGGAGGAACTGTTCCTTCTTAAAGAACACCTCAAAAGGGCATAGAAAATTTTTCCCCATTTGGACAGCATGTCCATCTCCATTTATTTCACCAGGAGGAAGCATCCTGGATTTCCAGAGTTAGGGAGGGAAAAAAGAAAACCCTCAGAACCCAACATAAAAAAAAGTCCCCACACAACCTGGTCGGGACAACAGCTACTATCACCCTTCCCCTCACTGCAGCTGTGTCTCAGTGCTCTCAATGCTCTTGGCCCAACCCTGTCCTGACAGGGCCACAGTCTCTCCAGCCTCAGAGCAGAGGCAGTGACCTGGTGGTCTTGCTACTCAGAGAAGGGATAGAAAATACTTACAGTTTCTTTGGTTCCAGGTTTGATAGGATTTTTTTCATTAACACTTCTATTGTGTATTTCACTGGCCTCATTTTTCCTGTGTCTCTCGATCAATATAAAACAAGGCAAAATGAAGCAGTTTGGATGCAGTTTGTTTGAATTACAACAGAATGCAGGGCCCTGTTAAGTAATTGTAACAAATAATTTTATTTGCATGCCCTGTCCACAATAAGCCTAGGAACCCATAGTTCTAGGTGATTGTTTTTTGTAAAGTAGCAAGGAGCTCTGCAGGCTGAATTGCTGCATTTTTACTAATTGCATCTTTATCTCTCAACTGCTGTCTAGTAGCCTCTAATATAAAAATATTTTTAAAAGCCACTTTTAATCCTATGTTTTCATTATATACTGTCATAGAATAAAACTGAAAATTAGATGCTTTAGGCCCAGATTCAGAAAAATAATTCCTACTTAGGAATATGCTTGTGCTAACTAGCATATCCCTTTTTTTTTTTTTTCTGTGTATTCTACTGTATAGCATTTTCCAAGAATGTAATAGTACAAAGTACTCTAAATAATACTGAGTGAGATTCCCCAGATTGTAACATAACCTAAACTCTTTGGTAAATTGAAAAAGCCCAACAGTCTTAAAAGCCTCATTGTTTTCTGGACAGAAGCATCCTACCTGTGAGGCTGGCAGTGGTAATGGCACTGCTAGTGCTTCTTTCCAAGCAGCCTCTGGAAGAAACACACCTTAAAGAGTACCCAGCATAAAACTATCCTCAGCACAGAGAATAAGTTTATTGCACAGAGCTTATCATTTATAGGTTTTGCCTTACTTGTACTCAGAATTCCTGCTTTGAAGTCACATATTCTATAAAGTTTCTTACCTTAAGACTTTATCATACCAGTTCCTTGTACTTTTTCAGTTATGTAAGGTTTATCAAGAGCTAGAAATCGACCTCTCCTCAAAAAAAAACCCCTAGAATAGAGAATGGAAAAAAGCAAACTAAACACTTCTCACTTTATTTCATATTTTTCCTGAGTTTAGCATTTCATCACATATTTCCCACTTACAATGTAAACAGGCTGCATTACTCACAGTATTTGCTTTCTGTGTAGACAAAACTTTGTTGCATTCTTTGACAGTGGGAGGGAAAAGCAGAAGTAGCCAAACAACTGAGGAACATAAATCTAGGAGGGAGCGAGGGAGGTTGGTTTTGTAACTAGCTTAGTACCACCATTTTTTTTCATTTAAAATTTAAATAAAGTGATAACAAACTTTCCCATTCTAACTAGTGTCTTATTATTATCTCCAGCAATTCACTGAGAAAAAAAAATTACTAATTTTCTAAATTTGATCATACCTTAAAAGCAGGGTTTTTTCAGTCTTTATCAGCACTGGACTCATATTCATACTTAGTAACTAGTAACACATGAGCTATTGAGTTTCATAAACACTTGCATACTTGAGGGCAGGGAGGCTTGCCTTTTCTCATTTTGATTAGGTTTTTTTACAATACAAGTAGAACAGGATTCTTTCTTTTACTTCCATCTATTATTGTGAAGTAAAGACTGCTAGCAGTTAATGCAAAAACTTCTATGTAAAGTCACATAGTACAGAGAAGTATCAGGACATGCTTTTAGAATATCCAGAGGGATCTGCAGCTACCAAACTAAAACACAGCACGGGGCACATGGGAAGGTGAAATCAGGGAACGAGTGGATGGGGTGGGAACACACTTGTTAGAAGTGTATGTTTACACAATAAACATCAGCAGAACATCATAAATCAAAAATGCCCTTGCCAATTCTGCAGTATCCATAGGGAGGGATCTCTGGCAGTGGGCTCGGAGTGGGACTCTGAAACCGGGGTCATCTCTTTGGTTTCCTAGAACAATATGTGCCTAACACAAATGGACCTCGTAACGGCCTCCCAGACTACAACGTATTTCAAGTTTTAATTACTTTAATTTAACTGAGGATAAAAGCCACCTTCACTAAAACAGATGTAATTTAGATGGAGGATAGTGTACTATATAAGAGCAAGTAAAAACATCATCTCCAGCAATAAGGGAACTTGAAGCACTGGCTGAGAGTGAAATTGAGTGGGTGTTTTTCTAAAAAATGTGTGCAAACCAACAGCAGCAAGGTCCTAGTGGTATCCAGTATTTTCACTCTGAAGCCATGTAGGCATGAGCTTTTGTTTTTCCTCTCAGTTTAACAAACACTCCAGCAGAAATTTTGCTAAGAGTTCATTCTTTCCAAGGACAGTTTTGCTACTGTAGATTGATCCTTTATGTACTGATCCATACCTTCAAATGCAAAACTGCAGATTTCAGTTTTATATTTATGTAGTCATATTTGCCTCAGACAGAAGAAGAGAGAACATCATTCCTGGAAACACTGTACAATACAACTTGAAGAGCCAGATGCAGCCATATTGATTTGTTTGTTGTTGAGCTGCTGGGTTTTTTTAACAGGATACTTTTAAGAGAACCATTTGTACTCCTGGAAAATTCCAGTGCAACCATATTATAATAACAACTTCCATGTGGAAAAATAAATCTTACTTATATGAGAAAAAAATCATTAATGATTACATTTTTGTTGCTTGCAACTCTGTCTTAGAGATATTCTGATCTTGCCTGAATTGCATATCTGAACTGTAGATCATTACATGAGCCAAACAGTAGTTACACAGGAAAAGATATGACACTTAAATAGCAGTAATGTTTTGATATCTACACTGTCCAACAACACCGACCTTCAAAATCCAGCACAGCTCCTTCTAAGGGACTTCTAAGAAACAGTGTATACTTTTCTACAGAAACAACAAGATAGAAAGCAGAAATACAAACACTTGCAATACATCAGGGACCTTCTTTTGGTCCTAGACAGCGTTATTTTCCACTTTATACCTGCCTCCTTCCCTCCACCCTAAACCACAAGAAGCCAGGTAGGATAAGCTGTGGGGGACAAAATTTAGCAGAAGATGCAAGGATGCTAAAGTGTAAAATGTTCTGACAGTCCAAGCCCTAAGACTTACAGCAAAAAGTTTCCACTCCTGGCTACTACACCACTCCTTACACCTTTTTCCCCACATGTAAAAATACATCATCTTCCTCAAGTAAAGTTCTTAACATTTGGTTCTTTCAGACCCCCAAGATGACTCCTGCAATAACACTGTATCTTAAATGGTTGGGCAGCAGAGGGTTACAGTAATTTTACATAATTTGTCCATCCTAACATATTACTCATGTTTCTTTTATTCTCCCTTCATTTTCATTTCCTAATTGGAAATGCAATTTCTAATTACATACACTGGCTGGATCCCAAACAAACTGTAAGCTTTTTGGGGCAAAGTTTTTCAAGATCCAGCACACAATGATGGTAACATAGCAGAGCATTTTCTTTTTTTATTCTAGTATGTTTTAAAGAACATTTCTCAACAAAATGAGTGTTTGGTTCTATAACTGCAACGAGAAAATCTTGCACAGTGTATTCCTTTTATAAAGTTGTTTCATAGAATGAAAAGGTGGAGAGATCCATAGGAGAGAGCAGAATTTTAGAGATCATTAACTCACACCAAATGGTCACCTCCTCAAGTTAGCACAGCAGCAGACAACCTGACAAGAAAGAGTAAAGCATAAGTTTAGCAGAATTTCCCCACCTGCATGGAATCAAAGCACTTGCTTTGCTTTGCATTTAAAAAAAACAAACAAAACCCCTCCCAAACCACAACAAATAAATGCACAAAAAATGTAATCACCATACAGGAGAACCAAACTACATTTCTTACAGAAGTCCAACAGCTTTAAGTATCAATTAGGTGACCTCTGCTTTCTGCTGAACAGTCCAATGAAAAGTAGTTTAGGTAACTGTATGCAAAAGTGAAACAGGGCAAAGTAAAAGCACATTAGCTTATCAAAACAATTACAATATCTTTTTCCCTTCTGTGGGAAACAACTGGCCCCAAACCCAAATTATTTGTAAAGAGATGCTACCATTTCAGCCACGTATACAAGAAACACAGTCTGAGAATCTTCACTGACAATACTGAATGTCAATTGCTCTGATTCAAAGACATGCTGCTAGCTATTACCAAAATTTCCTTTTAAGAGGGTATTCAAAACCAGAAGTGGTTAAATGATAACTTTAAACTGAATTTCTGAAATGACCTGTTGTCCTGAGTTGCCTATGTAACACAAGATTAAGTCAGCTACTCTCAGACTTTTCCTATAGTTCCATAATCAACCAGACACAGAACCTCTTTACTCTTTGCAAACAGTACAGCTCACCAGATGTTTAGATTAACTGAAGAGAAATGAAACAATGATACTGAAAGGGCTGAGTGGGAACACCTGTCCCTCCTGTCAAGAAAAAGAAAAAATAATTTATTTTTAAGGAAAAAAATATAATCATACAGAGTCAGTAATATTCACCTGTAGGAAGTCACTGAAACAAGTCTACAAATACGTAGAAAGGTGAAACAGAAGGTTTCATAACACATCCATGGGAATAAGATTTTTTTTTAAAGATACCAAGTTTTACCCTTCAGAGTAAAAATCTTTAGTAGGCCAAAAATAGGCTTCTTGCCAACACAGAATGGAGATTATGGCACTGGCTCCAAAATGAGTTTCTCTGTACATCTGTCAGGGCAAGATGGATGTTAGCACTAACCCATTACGCTCATTCCTGAACAAGCCTGCCTATGGTGCAACAAATAATTTATTTCACAATACTATTTTTAACAGAGTGCCAAGTCCTAACATTCCCCACTCCATTCCATGTATCTACCACTAACACTGTACAACACAGTCTGAGTTTCAAATTTTGGCAAAGGTTTCAGAAGGGCATGACATGATACCAGGTGACAAGCATTTAATTAGGAAAAAATGTCTACAACTGCTGAAGTCCTTAGACTTCTCAAAGGAACTGCAACATGACTTTCTCCATCTTCCAAGAATAAGTTACCAACTGTCCTGATGGAGAAGAATTCCATCCAGATCTGGAAAGCAGATAACTCTTGAAACCTATAACTGGAAAACAGCACTACAAAAAAAAAAAAAAAAAAAAAAAACACAAAAAAAAAATCTCAGTTGGGAGATATTAACAGTAGAAAGGCAGTTAGCAAATGTTTTGCTGGTTCATTTTAATGGCCAGCTATAGAACAAATTTTTACTAATTTCTACCTTATCACACTAAGACTAGAATTCAAAAATACTAATAAGTGCTAGCCTGAGACTGAAGGCCTGGTTTTCTAGAGCTGTAGAAAATCCACCATCTTCCGCTGGTTCTACTAAAATGTGAAGCCTTTGGAAAATTCACAAATGTTGAATAAAACACAGCAACAACCATCAGTATAAAAGAACTAATAAATCTCAACCTGTCCACTCTAAGCCTCCCACTTACCACCCAGCAGGACTAGTTGTGTTTAATACAAAAGAAACACAGTACTTGACAGATGACACCTATATATTTTCCAGCAGAGGCGTGAGCAGACTCCAAGCAGTGTAATTTATCTGAAATTACCTTGATCCCAGGCATGCTTTTCTTAATGTGTTTATGATGGCAAAGAGCTTACTTTTTCTTTGTGGAACAATTATAAACCTTCACATTAAAGCAGAAGTTTCCAGGCTGGATATTGCCAAAAGGTTTCCATGGTCATCCTATTTTCTTTGGGTTTCACGCAACACACGTCATATATCTATAATTTTTCTGGAGAAGCATCACAAATCTGTTGGCCTCTTTCTAAATATATTTAAAGACACAGATTTTATATGGTGTAAAGCAACATTCCCAAGACAGGAAACTGTCAAAATGCTCTTTGCAAAAAAAAAACCTGAAAGCATGAAACTGTCACCATAAGATAAAAAGGCCAAACACTTGATCTGCAATACTTTTCCTGACCTAGAATTTAATGAGTTGGAAATTTCCTAGGTGAGATGGGCATAACATGCAAGAGGTGCTGAACAGCATCCAAAGAGCAATGAAGCTGGTGAAGGGTCTGGAGCAGAAATTTTATGAGGAGCAGCTGAGTGGGTTGGGGTTGTTTAGCCAGGAAAGAAGGAGAATATTCATGGCTCTCTACAACTGCCTGAAAGGAGGCTGTAGCAAGGTGGGGATTGGTCTCTTCTCACTGGTAGTAATAGACAGGATGAGAGGAAACAGCCCCAAGTTGCACCAGGAGAGGATTAGATTGAATATTTGGAAAACTTTTTCACAGAATGAGTAGTCAGGCATTGGAACAGGCTGCCCAGGGAAGCAGTGTAGTCACCATCCCTGGCAAGTATTTAAAAGAAGCATGGATGTGGCACTTAGGGATGTGGTTTAGTGACAGACTTGGCAGTGCTGGGTTAATGGTTAGACTCAATTTTAGAGGTCATTTCCATCCTAAATGATTCCATAGTAATATAGGCATGTTAAAACCTAGTTCTAGGAATTTAGTTTCTTCTGAATAAACAGTCTTTATTTTCCCCTAGCTCACCACTCAACATTTAATACAGTCATTAACCCTCACTGTAAGGTAATAACATGCAGGAGTCCACACTCCAATCAGAGTCTGGTTTTAAGCAATGAATTCCAAGAGCCCACACTAACAAAAATTTCAAGAGGCCTCAACCCTGTGTGCAGTATCCTCAGAAGCTGTGTAGGTTTTAAGCTGAGTTAATTAATGGAGAGGGAAAGCTGTTTCCTTTTGAGCTTCAGTTTCTACTTTTCAGCAATTTCACTAAAAGGGAAGAGGAAACTGCTTCACCTTCCTTGTCTGCAACTTGTTCATTCCCTAATTCCCTTCCTCTCTGTTGCAATCCACTTTGTACTCCAAGGACCCCTTCCCTCCTGCCCAAACACAAATCTTCCCCCTAAAACTGTGACTTGGGAAATACATATCAAGAAGAAAGGCATAATCTCCAAGAATGAAAAATTGATAAGCTCATAAAGAGAATCTTTAGACTGGGCCTATTTGACCTTTTGAATACATTAGTTACTTTGCTGCCCTCTAGGGATTGTGTTCAGAAACAATACAAATAAGGATACAGAGAAGAAAGGAGACAACATAAAGCAAGGAGAGGTTGTGGATGCCCCATCCCTGGAAGTGTCCAAGGCCAGGTTGGATGGGGCTCTGAGAAACCCGATTTAGTGAGTGAGTGGCATCCTTGCCCTTGGCAAGGGTTTGGAACTAGATGATCTTCAAGATCCCTTCCAACCCAACCCATGCTGTGATTCTATATGCTAATATTAATCTAAGATAACTCCTTGTGCATAGTTTCTATAACAAATGCAGGACCAATAACTATCTGATTGTCATGTCACATCTAATCCAGAAGCACCCATATACTGAATGTGACAGAAGAACTGTGGAGAGAGGGATAAAAAAATAACCAAAGAAAAAAATTAAAACAGAAGACCAGAGAAGGATAAGACAAGAATCCAAGAGAAGAAATAGTCCAAAACAAGTCAACTTCCAGACTGCATGGGAAAAAAAAATAATCATTACATGCATCTGCTAATATGTAAGAGCTTGGCTAAGTGAAAATGTGCCCCTTTACTGTAACCTCTAAAATGCAGTTTCATCAGCAGCCATGCAAATAACAGAAACAGAAAAGGTCAAGCTCTTCAGACAGTTCTCCTCCAAACCATGCTGCAAGGAATCTTTCTTCATTTCAGGTGGTTACTTTCATGAAACCTGTAAGAACTTAGCATTCCTGAAAGCTCTAACAGCTTCCTAAAACTTCCAGTAGCTTTTATCAGTAGTTACGAACTGTCAGACAAGTGCAGTCAATATGCACAAATCTCACATCCATAGAAAATAGAGATAAAAAGGCTCAAATAGATGGCCTTAGGAGAACTAAAACAACAAATCCTAATTTCCTGCAAGTTTTCATGATGATTTTGTGCCTTAAAATTACAAACATTGGTTCAAGATTTTCCTGTGGCTCTGGCATTTCAGTGGTTTCTTAATGTGAGTTCTTTTGTGTACATTAAACTGTGAGACTGCAAATCCTCAATTGTTGAGGCACTTGCAGGCAGTCAACCACCCTTGCTCCTACCTTCTCCTTGCTAATCTCTCTCCAGCTCTTGAAAAACAGCAAGCATAAAGAAGTCACAGCTTGTTTACTGCCGTTTGTGACCCGCCAAAATTTGTCACAAAAACAGTTCTTCAAAGACCACAAAATTCCAAAAACACAAAAAGTCTTGACAATATTTTCCTGACATATTCTATGAAGCACACATACACCAAAGGTTTTTCAAAACTATATCATTTGACCATAATTGGCTGCTTTCAGGGCAAGCATCAAGAAACAGCAAACACAACTAAATACATCATGTTACAATCCTATAATTAAGGCACTACGAAAACTTAAAAGCCGTAAGTATGGACAAAAGTAGTCATCTCCCCTTTATCTCTCCGTAAGAAAGAGTTGCAGTATTCCTGCTAGCATTCTTCAATCAATCAATCAATCAATCAATCAATCAATCAATCAGCTTGAGGCAGAGAGCCACCAGGGCAGAGTTTGGGAAGAATTGCTGAGATGTGACAAAGGGTAATGCATCGTGTCAAACACTCTTAGCTGGAACATGAGACTTTAGTTCGATATATAGCAATTCAAGTTTATACTTTTTCCCCTGCGTCTGGAAATTAGACTAACAAATTATCACTGCACCATTAAAAATACCTATAACAAATTAAAACATAGCCACAAGAACATCAAACGTATTTGCACAGAACAAACCAGACTAATAATGCATCTCCAGATTAAGTAACAAGACTGTTGTCACATTGTAACTCAGCCTCGGTCTGGAGTCGTCTCGGTCTTTTTTTTTTACCTCATAAAACGTGAATATTTGAGATAAACTGGATGGTAGCACCGCAGCACTTGGTAACGCACCGGAATCGCACTAAAGAGGTAAAGAAATCGATCACTTTTTGAATTTAGAAAGGAAAACCAGCACGGGTTCACACATCGTGTGGTTTCAGCGACGCGACAGCACCGGCTCTCCCCGCCGGGGCCCGGCCCTGAGGCGGCCGCCGCGGCCCCGAGCCCCGAGCCCGCTCCTCCCGCTCCTCCCGTCCCCGCTCGGCCCCGGCGCCTCCCGCCCCGCTCAGCGGCACCACCGGCGGCCGCGACACCCTCCCGCCGGGATCCCTGCGCCGCCGCCGCCGCCGGGAAATAGTCCCGTCTCTGCTCCGGGCCCGCCGGCCGGGAGAGCCCCGCCGCACGGCCGCGGTCCGGGAGTAATCCTTCCCTCTTCCCTTCCTTCGGCCGCGCCGCCGGCGCTCCAGCGGCATCCCCGCCCCTCGGCGAGATCCGGCCGGGCCGGCGCGGAGGGATTCCCGGCGCCGGGGGAGGGGGGGGCGCGGCGGGCGGGGGGGAGGAGGTGCCCGAGGGGGGGGCGGGGAGGGGGCAACATGGCGGCTCCGTATTAACTTCCCCCCCCTCGGCAGCCAGCGCTGCCACCGCTCTCCCCCGCTCCCAGCCCTGGCATGCCGGGCACGATGGAGAAGGGCGCGGAACTCTTGGGGGGTAAGAGCCGGGCAGCCCCCAACGGCGCCAAGAGCAGCAGCCCCTCCAACGGGCACTACTCGGAGCCGGAGAGCGGCGGCGGCGACAGTGGCGACGAGCACGGTGCGAGCCTGGGGCCGCCCCGCCGGCGGCGGCAGGGGGGTGGCGGAGGCGGCGGGAGGGGCGGCGAGCCGAGCCCAGCCGCCTCCCCCTTCCCGGTGCCGGGGCTCCGCCGCTCCGTCCGTGCTGCGGCCGAGCCGCGGCCGCGCGTGTGCGGGGCGGGGGGGCGGGAGCGCGCGGCGCGGCCCCGCGGCTGCCCCCGCGGTACTTAACGATGGGGAGGGAGTGTCTCCCGGGAGCCGTCGCCGTCCCCATTGTTCCGCTGGAATAAACTCCCCCTTCCGCCTCCTCCTGCCCCCTCCTCGGCGGTCGTCGGGGCTTAATCCGCGGCGGCGGCGGTGGGCGGGGGGGCGGCGGGGGGAGGAGGTGGCTTATTCTGCACGGCCGCGGCGGGGGCTCCGCCAGCCCGCCCGCCCGCCGCACGGCGGGAGCCTGGGACGGCGCCTAGGGACACTCCAGCCCTTAATTTCTCTTCCCTCCTTTGCCTTGCAGATGTAGGAATGAGGGTCGGAGCGGAATACCAGGCGCGCATTCCTGACTTCGAGCCCGGTAAATGGCTTTTCGGCCGTAACCTGACATCTCCCGAGGCGGGAGGGGTGGGCTCGCTGCCGGGGCGGGCTCGCCCGGCGCTCTCCGGCGGCGGCGGCCGCGGGGCTGTATTTATGGTGCTTTTGAGCCTTTGTGTCGGCGATCCGGTGCCGGCGGCGGGAGGCTTGGCCGGGGTAGCATCTGCGCTCCGGGGGCGGGGGGAGTCGCGGTGGGGGATTCTCACTTCATCAGCGGCCGCATTATGTGTATCCGGCGGGAGGCGGTGAAGCAGAAAAAGCTTGCTTTTTTTTTTTTTTTCTTTTCCTCCCTGTCCTTAAACCTATAACCATGAAAAATATTTGACGAGGGGTGATGGATGTTGTCGGGCAAGGGTGGGAAGTGATGCGCCCTGCCGGAAGCGGAGCAGACCTGGCTGCGTGCTGGAGGCGCTGGGTGGAAGATGCGCTCGGTGGGAAACTCCTGCTCCTGGTTTTGTGTGCTGTAGTAGCCTCGCTGGCCCCGCCGTGGCAGGCTGAGCTGCTCTCCTCCGCCTTCCTCGCCCCCCCAGCCCCGCCCCGAGGAATATGGGTACGCTCGCACAGCCTGGTACTCAGCTTTAGCAAGTTAATTGCTAGAATGCTGCCGTGCCTTACTACACTGAGCAGGGAGAGCACAGGAGCGTTCAGCAGCGTTGCTGTAGTGGTCAGATGAAGCCTGTCTACTTTGCTGCTCTCCAGGCAGGCTCCATGGGTGTCAGATGATCTCTCACCGGAAGAGGATTGCTCTCACGGAGCCTCCCAAGGCTGGAGCGAGCCCCTCTGGATGGGGGCAAGTCCCCACCGGCCAAAGAAAAGGCCGGGGGAAGGAGGGAAAGCGCGAGGGTGGGATTAAATGGATGCGTGATCTCGGCTTAAGGGAATGCCTTTCCCCTAGGAAGGAGCCCGCACTCTTGGCCTCTTTGTTAATAAGGCTAATTGTTTGCACCCTTTATTTTTACGTTTCCTACACAGATAAAAGTGATGGTTTCTAACCTGCAGCCTGCGTTTGCTTTTCCCACTTAAATTTAAAAGAAACCCTAGTGTTTGTTTTTCTTTTGATTAAAAGAACTCTTCAGCCCTTGTAGGACAATTGAGGTTCTGTGGTTTCAATTTTGTAAACTGTATATGTAATAGTACCATTGCATTAGTAACTACAGAACTAATTTTATGCTCTTCTATAACCAGACTTTTTAGAGCTCCTAAGTGTTTCTGGGGGGTGATATTCAATTAATGCCTCTTTCCCCAATAACTGGGATTAATATAGATTCACCCTATAATATTCCTTAATAATGGAAATGTTTCATTAATAACTCCTGAGTTAGAGGCATAATGTCTTATTACAAGGTATTGTCCTTCTTGGTGTGTGCATTTTGCTTATTTGGGCAAGTAGGTAGTGATTTATTTTGGAACACTTAAATCTTACAAAATAAATTTAAAAGTCCAGCAAGTTTAAAAGTACAGCACTTACCAAGTTAACAGATTGGATATATGATGAGATAACAGCAGGATCTCATTCTTTCATCTCTTTGGGTTTTTGGTTGAGTTTTTTTTCTGATGAGTTTTGAGGCATCATTTCTTGGAGAGACAAAGTAATGAGAGACAAAATCTGTGTTCTTACAGATAAATTTTTGCAGCAAGTGAGGTAATAAGCTCCCTTTTAGTTCTATGTTTGCATATATGGACATGACACTATATTTAATTATCTTTAAGTATGTTTCTTCTTGAAATTGTTCTAATGCTTTTTTTTGAGGGTTTAACACATACTTTAGAGTATGTGTTTATTTGCAGTACTCTTGAGTGTTGTTTTTTAAGCCCCTTGAAAAAATAGGTGGGAGAAAGGGATCAGTGATGGATAAAAGTAGACATAACTCTAAGACACAAAGTCAGCCCTGATAAACCCACAGAATACTAAAATGAGTGGAATAATACCAATCCTTGTGTTTCATGTAGACTGTCTTGAAAAATTGCCATAAGCAATGCTCTACAACAATACACTGAGGAACAAAATATTCATGATTAATGTTGTGATGGCAGTAAACATTTTTTAAAAACTTAGTTTATGTATAAAACAAGATAATCTTTTTCTTAAAGAAAAAATGCAACTGTTTCTCAGTGTCTCATGGAAGAAGTGGAGTGTGGTTGGCAGCAACAATTAGGAGAAGTTAGTTGAAATATACTGTCTTACCCCTCTCCACACCATTTTTTTTTTGCAAGCAAACTTTCAGATAGAGCTTAGGGGAAGTAGTGTTTTTAATTGTCACCAAATATTACAGCACTGAGAGAGATTTTGTCATTGCAAGAAACAATTTTAATTAGGAAACTTGGGATTTTTACTTTATCTAATATACTGAATTAACATACCATCTCTCACACTCCAGATTTTTGTCTCCTCCTCCTGGTTTCCCTATAGTATTTTATTTTCTTGGTGAAAATTTTTCTGCTTCTACTTTCTGACCCACCTATAGATCCAGCAGGATGTTACAAAGCTGGTATCCTTATGTTGTGGGTTGTTTGCATTCTTTTGGAAATCATGGTAGAGAATGCACCACCCTGTTGTTGTCCACAGATGATTGCTAGAGAAGTTTTATTCTACTCAAGTTCAGACTTCAGAATAGTTTTAGTATTCATTTTGCTTACTTAATGCTGAAATACTTAATTTCCCATTTACCTTCTTTTCAGGGATGGAGCTGGGGCTGTCAAGAAGAATATTTTATACCATTTAAGGTCACTTAGGAATGCATTTCTCTGTATGTCTTTTTAACTTTTCTCTCCAGTCTTCTAACAGGAAAACAGGCTTTCTTAAATTGAAATTATTAAAGGGTGTGGGGAAGGCTTAGTCTTAAGCAGAGGAAGGTACATTTTGTGCTGGAAACCAGCATACTTTTAAGTTGCCATGCTGCCCCACAATGCCCTCACTGTGTCTTGTACGCTCCTGGATGATCCCTTTATTCTCAGTGCCTGGAATCCTGTATAGAGCTGCACCGGCCATGCATACCTCACTTCCAATGTGAAGCTGCACTTTAGAGAGGGTCAGTTTGCTGCTGTGCTTTCCCTATTCTGGAAGTGTGCAGAGTGCCTGTGGGTCGTCTTCAGCTGGCTGCATTTCCTAACTGGTACTGGCAGAGGGGTGCAGCAGCTGAAGTACAGAAACCTCTTCCTCAGTGGCTTGGAGGTGTGTTTTGGGGAGAGGGAGACCTGTTATTCTTCAGATGTAGCTCTTGGTCCTTCTCTTCCTTACTGGCTTGCAACTATTCTAACACACTGTGGTTAACATTTTGCAGGGTATTTCCAGCCCCCCTCCCTTGTGAAAAAGATGATGTTGCCCTTGAGGTGTAACGCAGCCTCTTTGGGGGCTAGGGCTGCTTGCTTGAGTGCTTGGGGCACAAAGGACAGGCAGCAACCTCTCAGGAGGGTAGGTCATGGTTCTGCATATGGAGATGGAGGGATCCCTGTCCTACAGCTAGGGATGTCCTGTGCTGGGGGCAGGGTGCCTTCCTTCAGGCTACCTGTATGCATCTTGTTAGTTCTTTGTCATCCTGGCTTTTCTTATGGCACTGTGAAGGTGCCACCTGAATAAAAGCAGAAGTCTGGTTCCTGCAGGGGACTTCTTTGGAAAGGAATGTTCTAGTGGTTGTTGCTTGTTTGTCACGTGAGTGTGGCACCTCAGTAGGGGAGTCTCATCACATACATAATCTCTTGCAAGCACAAGAATTCTGAAACTTTTTTTTTTTTCACTTTAGTATTTGAGTATTCAGTACCTGATAATATCCAGGATATCCAATTGTCTGCAGGTATCTTAAGTTTAGGCATTTTTTTCCTTGTAACTGAGATTCTAATACATTCTCTGGTGGTCCTGCTTTCTCCTCACCTTTAGTTAGAATGAAGTGCATCTGCTTGTGATAAAAGCAGTGTGCAAGAGAAATGTTGTGCCTGTAAGAGCATGAAGAGCACGGTTGTCTTGC
The DNA here is from genome assembly GCA_013401135.1 of Cettia cetti. NCBI lineage: Eukaryota > Metazoa > Chordata > Aves > Passeriformes > Sylviidae > Cettia > Cettia cetti. The sequence continues at coordinate 19,123 of VZUI01075822.1, forward strand.
TCTTCATGGAGTATTGCATTCCTAATGACTAAAAATGTCATGCTTTTTGTTTCTAAAGTGTAATGTTATAAGGAGTTTGTTCTTGTATACCAAAAACCTTTTAGAGTTTAGTAGTGCTTATGCCTTGAAACTGGTGCTTTATGAGTGTATGTACATTCTTAACCTGTTACAGAGTTTATGCTGCATTGAGGTTATCTGCCTTGCACATCTCATTTTGGAAAGGCACAGGAGTTCTTTTAGTTTTTCTAATTAACTGTTTTCAAGTTCACAGTTGTGATGGATCAAGATTGCAGAGATGATAGCAAATACAAAACACTGCCAAACTGAAGAGGGAAGAGCAACAAAACATAGTACACGGAGAGAAAGCACTACACTGTTCTTTTTTTCCAAACCATTTGGTTTGGTTTTTTTGTTTACTTCAAACAAGATGTAGAGCCTAAATATAAAGTGTGTAAGCTTAAAATGGAGTGAAAAGTTACTTGTTTCACTGAATAAAAAAAGCTGTTCTTCTCCAAGAAGGATGCGAGGAAAGTTCCTCTGAGGATGATTACTCAAGGAATTCATACTGACGTTAGCTATAAATCCAATTGTTGAGCAATTTCTTAGCAAGATAAACTGTTGTAAACAGATTGTAAGGGGCTTTATGTTTTAGACTACATTTGTGAAATAGTAATGGAAAGTGACTCTGAATAAATGCTTTTACAGTATTGGGGGGTCTTTTACAGCATGTTTTCAAAAATCATATGTGCTGATTTAGTGCTTCAGTGTTTGCATCAGTATTGCTCTGTCCTGATGGGTTGGGTAATTTGTACTGCTTCCCTTGCTACATTGAGGTGGGGGTAAACAAACCAAAAGCAAAAATTTTTTCTACATCTAACTGCTTTCTCCAGCTGTACAATTTGGCTGGCTATGAATGTTAAAATTAGAAAAATCAAAACTAGAGAGAGATAAACAGAATTGTTTCTGGTGTAGTTGTTAGCATGGTTTCTTGTTGAAAGGGATCAGGGATGGTGACTGAATTCTAGATCTTACCTATTTTTGTTTGTTTTAAGGAAGCCTAACTGACCACAGTAGGTCCCAGTACTCCTATGATAGTGATACATGTTAGAGTACTAGTTGACAATCAAACTTCAGGAGAACAAAGTTGCATCCTTGCCAACTTTATAGGGGCTAGATTTAGATATCAGAAAGAAATTCTTCACTCTGGTGTAGTGAGGCACTGGCACAGGTTGCCCAGAGAAGTTGCGGATTCCCCATCCCTGGAAGTGTTCAAGGCAGGCTGGATGGGGCTTTGAGCAACCTGGTCTAGTGGAAGGTGTCCCTACCCATGGCAAGGGGGTTGGATCAAGATAGGATTACTTCCAAGTTAAGCAATGCATTTCAGTGGTTTAATTGTGGTAACCAGGATACAGTCTAATATTTAGTTATACTTGAACATTCTAAGAGTAGCGTTCAGATTTAGCCATTTGATGCCTTAAGGATATTATTTTGAATTAATGATTCTTCCTCCTTAGTAGCTGGACTTCTTACTGTGGTTGGCATTTGCTAACTGTCACATAGTTGTTCTCTAGATCATAGTTATTACATAAATACTGAGAGTTACTTGCTTTCTTGCAGGTGCCACAAAATACACTGATAAAGATAATGGAGGGATGCTTGTATGGTCTCCATATCATAATATTCCCGACGCCAAGTGTAAGTCCTTGCCTGCTTAGGAGTTTGGGTGCTTAAGTAAACTAAATAATTGTTTCTGGTGTGCCTGTTTCCCCTTTATTTTACACACAGTGAAACTGCAAATAATTAAACACAAAGCTTCTCTTTTTCTTTATTTAGAGAACTCCAGGTAAAGGAAAGGTGACCTTCTTATGTTAGTAAAGTCTTTCTTTCAAATCATACTGACTGTTTTGTATTATCATTGTTGTCTGTGAAACCTTTTGTCATTAATTGAAAAATAAAATATCTGAACATGAGGAACTTGCTGCTTTAAATTTCTAGGAGAAGGAGTTGCAGTGGATGCTTCAGAAAAGATTTGTTGAGGCCCACTTCAAGGGGAAATTATTACTGCTGTCACAGAAGGAAAAACCAAACGTATTTTCCCTTTAGTAGTGACCCCTGAGGTACAGGAGTCATCTGACTAAATGTGATCAGTTATCTGTTTAATCTAGTTTAAACCTGTCTCCTGTGGTAGAATTTCCCATATGTAATATAGAGGAGTAAACTGAGGATGCAGCCATGAGAACCTCATCCTCAGGACAGTTTCTATCTAATACCAGTAGTTAGAGATTGATGGCCCTCTACATTTGAGGGAGTACACCTTCAACTACTGCAGAACAGTTAGAAATAAAATACAACTGGGATTATTAAACATTTTTTTCATTCCTTTAAAGTATAATTAACTCTTTGCTGCAATGGTGCATGGCAAGGTTATCCCTTGTCTGTTTGAATAAGGAGAATATGATTATTACCCTTTTCTTGATCATACTTCCTTTCAGCAATTTAGTTGCTGCATAATTTTGAGCTCTAGAAGGTGAATAGGATGAGGTTTTTTTGTTTAAAAATAAAAAGTAGGGCTTAATTTCAAGATGATGAGAAATGTTCAACTCAAGACTGGTTTTATTATTGCTAAGTATGATTTTTTAAATGTTGTTCCTTAATTTCATTATCTAATTATTGAATTTTTGTGCTTTCTATTGAAAACTGACTTTGTCTTGTAGTTAAAATCCATATTGGTCAGTGAAAGCTATAGTAATCTTGAGGATATGCATAATCATTGATATAGAAACGTCTTGCTTTAATTTTCAACGTGTTTGGGAATACATGAACAGTAGAAGTAGTTCAATTTAAAACTAACCCAGGAGGGAATTCCAAAAAGGCACAGCCTTTCAATAACCAGCTAGTCTCTGCTTTAAATAAATAAATAAATAAATAAAGAGCCACTGTGGTTTTGTTGAAGTAGAAATGTGAAAGAAAGCAGAATTATCCTGTGTAAAAAGTTTATAAAATTAAATGTTCAATAACGGTCAGTGGGCTTATTTATTATTAATAAAGCTGTGAATATATTTAACATTTTTGGGGGACCTGGGCCTATGTAGTGTGTTAAAGCAGGGGGAGACTCTTTTCCCATGTTAGATGGCTAATTCTGTCATAGAGCAGAGCTAAAAGTATTAAAAAATAATTCTGACATTGCTTTGTTACAGTGGATGAATATATAGCAATAGCAAAGGAAAAACATGGATACAATGTGGAACAGGTAAGTGCTGTGGAATGAGAGTGCTCGTTTAAAGGTTGTTTTGTTTTTTTAATGTAAAACTATAACACAACTCTTTTATTTTTCCCCTTGGTTACCATTAATTAACGCTGTTTCTCTTCAGGCACGGCAGCAAACACTGCAGTTAAATGGATCTGCATACAGTTGTGGTCTGGATTCTCTGCAAAAGATTGAGCTCTTTCTTTTCATGACATGCTCAGCTTGTAATGTGCACTTTTGAAAGGTTTGGTATGTTTCTTGATACACTGGGCATGTCATGCAATTGTGTGTGTATATTTAGCTAAAGAGTTTCTTAGGGAAGAAGCTTACAAATTTAAAGTTTAACATTGGAATGCAAATACTGTCTAATTTTGAACAATTAATTGATAGGGATGGCACTGAAAAGGTTTCTTTCATATTGAAAAAAACCCCACAAACCAACCTCAATTGAGTGGGTTTTTTCAGAGGCAGGAGAACAGACTCAAGTTTTAGCTCAATAGTAATGAATAAGGTCACTTTTTATTTAACAACCTTTAGTCACCATTCCTTAAAAAGTAAGGATAAAACTTTGCTGGTTTGCATGTAGTTCTATTGCAAATTTCTTCATAAATTAACCACTCTATGTAAAAGTGAGATCACCTATTGTGAAAAAAATATTTGCTGTACAATTGAAAAGAAGTTGTATGATCGAGTTTTGGAGGATGGAAGCTTGTTTATTAACTGCTGTCTGATAAAGAGGCTGCCAGTGTTGCAATGTCCAGAATATAACTGTGGTTTGGTGTTGCTTCTTTATGCCTTGACTTCTGTTAGGCCAGAGGAGGAACTGATGGATCTCAAGTCTCCAAGAGATGGATTTCAAAACTAACTTGTGGTGCAAAACATTTGTAGAATCCTCACAGTGGAATAGAAATTCTCTTTGCAAGAGGTGCTTGTCATTTGCCATTTTAACAAGAGCAGAGGTTTGCTGTCCAGTTTGTTAGAAAACGTAAAATCAGGGGGTTGGAGAGACGCCTGCCCATCGTGTCTGCGCTGTATGATTGAAACTGAGTGGATTACTCTACCTGATTCCCATGCCCAAATCTTGGCATCAAATCTGCCAGTGATTCTCTGGCAGAAAGTCTATTGAACATAAAACTCTTCGAGAAATATCGAGAAGTTAAATGTCCTAAGAAAGGATATTTAAATTTCCGTTCCTTATTAGGTGACATGACGAAGTGGCCGTGCTGTTATTTGTGGATTGGAGAGTTGTAGAAAGACCACTCTCACTTTGAAATTTCAGACTTGCATTTTGGATGATCCTCTGGCTACTGAAAAGTATTTTTATTTTCTTTTTTGAATGGGCTGGTAATAAAGGCCTAAAAGGAACTGTGTAGGTGATATATGCCTGTAAAGTAAGAAAGCAGGTCAGATTTGAGCCTCTCAGCCTAGTTCATGCTGCTCTAGAATTACTGCTGCCATGCCAACCCTAAATTGTCTGGCTTTCATAGCATTAATAAACTATAGATGTGCCCACTGTCTCCAAAGAGAATTTTGTAATCTATAGTAACTAGCCAATAAATCTGTAAATACATTTTGAGAAGGGATTCTGATAGTCAAATTTCATTTCAAACAAATAAGTTGCCTGTTTTTATTTAACTTGTCTCAACGTTTCAGAAAACTGACTAAATCCAAAGAGGGACTGTTTCTTTTCAAAGGCTCTCGGCATGTTGTTCTGGCATAAACACAATATCGAGAAGTCCCTTGCGGATCTCCCTAACTTCACTCCTTTCCCTGATGAATGGACAGTTGAAGATAAAGTCCTATTTGAACAAGCATTTAGCTTCCATGGAAAGAGCTTTCACAGGATCCAGCAAATGGTAAAGTAATATTTCAGTCAGAAGCATTAAACAGCTCAGATGCACTTAAGAACAAAGGCTCCTGTTGGGCTAAAATTTCATGTTGATTTCTGTGTAAAAGCTTCAGGAAGAACCTTGAATATAAGATATAATTTAATTTCATCATGTTTCTTGGACATACAGCTTTTTCACTCTAATGAAAAGAAGCCTTCTCCCTTTTTTAAAAATGTGTATGAAATACATCCCTCCTTTCAATCTTACCAATGCATTTAAAATATTGTTTAAAGATAGTTATAAGCTTAGCAGAATTATAATTCTGGGTGGAATTTTAAATTTTAAAGGTGTTAATCTGTTGTATAATTCTTCTAGCTCCCAGACAAGACCATTGCAAGCCTTGTAAAATATTACTATTCTTGGAAAAAAACTCGCTCTAGGACAAGCTTGATGGATCGTCAGGCTCGTAAACTCGCTAATAGAAATAATCAAGGTGACAGGTGAGTTTTATGTTCTTAAGTAGCTAACCAGAGCCTGAAATCTTCCTAAGTAGAGATGTGGAGTAATTTCTAGCCATTGTTTCAGTGTGAACCATGTGTTTCAAGTTTGAGCCTCTGATTTTAGCAAGGGGTCTGGTACCTGTGCTCTAAGAACTTTTATCACTCCAGTCTGTGCGCGTTGTAATAAGAGATGGGAGTGTTTTAATGGATAACTGTAAAAGCAAGGTTAAACCCTGAAGTCTATTACTGTCTGTGCAGGAGAGTGTTTTTGTGGGTATGTGGGGAGGTTGGGATTGTTTTTTTGCTTGGATTTTTGAACTAATATGGAACTAAAAGTGAAAGTTCAACCACTATAAAGAGCTGGAGCAGTTAGAATGCCTATGCATTGTTTTATAACAAAACTTTATATAAAATCTTTTTTTAGGAGACTTAACTGCTATTAGTCAGAGATAGTTAAAGCTCAGTTGTTTTGTTGTCTTGCATAGAAGGAAATAACATTTCTCACAGTTACTATGAAATTAAAATTTTATTGTGTTCAGTATACTTAATAATTAACTTGCACTTTTTAAAAGGTGGTATGTGTTGCATGTATAAGTAACATAATCTATGTTTATATTGGAAGCTGTAATTTTATATCTGTAGAAAATTGCTTAACTGGAGCAAAATGGATCTTTTAAATTATATATTATTTTCAATAACTTCTGAAATCCAAAGTTCATATGCTTATTTAATGATCCTCTTTCTGAAAAATTACAAGCTAAAATCAGTTTGCTTTTAAATAGCAATTTGGAGGGGTTTGGTAATAACTAGAAATTTTAGTTTGCTTTTGCATTAATTTATTCAGAAATTATATTGTCAGAATGACTGAGTTGGACTCTAAATCGACTGTTCTCTTTTTAACCTTTTCTCTTTAATTCAGTAGCTTTTTCCCTCCCCTAAATTGCTAGATTTTAAGCACATTGCTAAAAGCAGTCCCATGTTTTCCCATTGTATGCCCTATGCTCCCCACAGACTTCAGCAAGGGTTTATTCACCTGGTGCAGTGGTTTGAAAATTGGTCTATTAAAATGATGAGGCAAATGAAAGGTTATTTCTAGCCTTGGTATATAGTTGGCCACATAAGTGTTCACACTGGCACAAGCGGTTGAATTGAAGAAAGGTGACACCAAAATTCTTGGCAGGAGTACTAGCACTGCTTAAAGTAACTTTGAAACTATGGTTTAGGATTGCTTGTTTAGTATAATAATTACTAGAATTTAATACAGAAAATCAGGCTTGTAACAGCTGTCTTTTGAAAATTACAAATAATTTTGAGATGCCAAATAGAATAGATAAATTCAAGTAGATAACTCTCTTATCCTGGTACATATTTATATTTGGGTTTATAAAGTAATAAAGTGACCAGCCTTTTTATAATCTGTCTTTAGTGATGATGACGTTGAAGAAGCTCATCCAATGGATGGAAATGATAGTGATTATGATCCCAAAAAAGAAGCCAAAAAGGAGGTAACAGATAACTTAATGGTGAATGTCAGTTTGTTTGTTTTCAGTGAATGTGTTACTGTGAAGAGTGCAGAGGTTTAAGTTCCAGCCTGTCGAACTCCCAGGGTCTTTAAGTAGTCAAGACCTTGATGACTTCTCAATCAAAATGTTTTCTTTGAATTTTAAAATTAAATTACATTTTTCAAAGAACAACTTCTGTTGTTTGTTCAAAGCCACAGTGAGGTGATGCATTTCAACTAATATGTGGTTTTACTGAGATGCTTTCTACTAATAAATGTAGAGGAAAAACATTTTTGTCCTAATAAGCACTTACTGCTAGCTTTGCAGATGACTGCTGTGTTCACAGTATGTTCAGGTTTTAGGGTTTTTTTTGAGTTCTTGTTGTAAACATTAAGCTATCTATGAATAAGACTAGAAGACCACATTTAAGTGTGTGTTTGTTTCTTTGATCAACTTTAAGTATTTGTGATCTTCCTAAATCAGCCAGCTCATGCTTCTCAAGAGTGAGAGGAGAGGTTATGCAAAACTTTAGCACTCCCATGAAGTGGTATCTAGAACTATGAATAAAACTTTGCACTTTTCACAAGACTAATATTGAGGAAGAGACTGATAAGTTTAGCGTCTGTTCTGAGCTTTGCAGTGACCTTCAATGTTTCCCTTTATCTACTGGCCTTGGGGGAAAAAGGACAATTATCCCTTTCAATGAAAGAGTTTGACGTTACTTTTTTAGCATGGGGATGTTTTATAGTACTTGAAATGTCATGTGGTCTGATAATGTACCTTTTTACTTTTATGCTGTTCTAACAACGTCCCTGCAATTTAATGACTGGAGTTGCTGCCTTAGCTATGTCTAAATAAGGGCTATTTTGCTCAATTTACTTATAGCTTGAATCATGACATGCAGTCCAGAATGCAAGCAGTGTGTTGATAGACTTCTAGGAACAGGACAAATAGGTTTGTAGTTTCTGATGAGCTATTTGGATTTGCACAAGATAATTTTGTGATCTAATAGTTCTGGTAGGATTTGCGTACTTTCACTTCCTAAGCAAAATATAAACAGAGTAGGCTGCCTGAACACAGAGAGCAATGGAAACTTTGACCAGATAAAACAATTCTCTATCTTGGCAAGACAAAATTGTGAGAGAATATTTTCACTTTAAGTCCCGATTGAACACACAGGAACTGCAATTTTGTACTGAGAGAGCAATGCAGAACTAAAATCCAAATGAGTATAAACAGGGCAGAAGTAAACTTAACGTTGAAATTTTTAGATGTCAAAGGTGTAAGGCTCTACATCAATTTTCCAAGGAAGAACACATATCTTATGTGCTTTTAAGGTGGCCTCTATGAAGTCTGTGGGCTGGATTAATATTATATTATATGTTGGGGAAGAGAATGTGGCACAAGGTCAAGTATAGTAAAACAAGACTGTTTGCTGCTCTGTACTACTACTACAGAAAATAATGGTAATAATAATGGCTGCTGCACTTGGTTTTGCAGTCACTGTGACCAGATGACCACCTCCTCTTAACATGCATGGGTGCCAGCAGGGAAGAGCAGTAGGGGCTGCTTGAAGTAGGGAAAAGCCTGAATTCTTTCTGTTCTGGTACTAAGCATTGCTTTGAATTAGAAAATCCTTGCAGAGAAAGTAATTTTTGTCTCTGCTTCTGGTCTATAGGGAGGCTACTCAGTTGCTCTGAGGGAGTCACATACATGCAGAGAAGCTGTGCAGCAATCCCCATTGAAGACAAAGCTGCAATGTTTAGGTGCCCAAACATACCAAAACAAAGACTTAATTTCCTCTTTGCCATGCCTTTCCTTTCCAAAGAACCAAATAACAAAGGCTCATGTTTTCTAAATTACGTAGATTTTTATAGTGACTGCAGGGGTATGTCTATACTCTCTCTTTGAAGTCTCAAACCAGCCCTTCCCTGTCCCCCCAAACCAAACAGTACAGTCTTTCTGTAGACGGCTTACAGCAGGGAGAAATGTAGTTTTGCATTCTTTCCTGGCCTGGTTGACTTTGTCATTCTTCTCCTTTAATCTTTGCCCACATTCTTCATATCTGATCAGCAATAAATGTGTACAGTCACTGATTATTCGCTTTAAAAACAAACTTTATATAAGTAATACACATGTATATTAATTACCTTCAGTAGATGTAAGAGGTCTGTAATGTTTGCCCTCTGTCACAGTATTCACACTGGGATTTCCATAACACTTACTATATTTATGGCCATGTTAAAAAAAGTTTTGAAAACTGACCTTCCTTGGACTAATGCAGGCTTATCCTGCAGATGACTGATATTCTCCATCAACTCATCTGCAAGACATAGTTGGATACTACATGCAAAGGAGGACGTTAGCTTAAGTTTTATTTGTCATAAATATGATGTTACAATGCTATCTGATACTTCGTTCTTTTTTAGTAAAGTTGTATACAAGATACTGTTATTCTTTAATGATTTATTTCTTGTAAATTAAAGGGCAATAATGAGCAGCCTGTTCAGACCAGCAAAATAGGTCTGGGTAGAAGAGAGTATCAGAGCTTGCAGCATCGCCACCATTCCCAGCGTTCCAAATGCCGTCCACCAAAAGGCATGTACCTGACCCAGGAAGATGTGATAGCTGTTTCCTGTAGTCCCAATGCAGCCAACACAATTCTTAGACAGCTGGATATGGAACTTATCTCATTAAAGCGACAGGTACCATGGGTTATTGGTCTTGGTTTTTTTTTTCATCTCAGATTGTTCTGATTTGTAATGGTTTTGAAGATGATCTGTGAAGATTCTGAAACTTCTTTAATGTGAATCTTCCTCGTTTTGTTCCACAGTTATCACCATAAATGCTGGACAGTAGCTGTTCTTCAGTTTTGTTTTTTTATATTCATCTGCTCTTTTGGATAAAATGAAGCAAGATGACTTTTTACTTATTAAAAAGAAGGGTAGCATTAAAACAATGCTACAAATTCTGGGACAGGAAAAATCAAAAGTCACATTTTATTTGAATTTTTCTTTTTTTTCTACTTTGTTAGAAGTATTTGTTTGAAAAGTGAAAAGGAGACCAACGGAGCAGAGGAATTTACATTTATTATGCTTTAAAATGTAGCTGTTCATCCGGATGACCTTTCCCACATACTGTGAAAGTATGGGAGGCCTGTGGAAATCATGGACCTAGTAATTTCTCTGTTTGAATTGATAAGTTTTCTACTGCTTATTAAATTTAGAAAAGCTTTCTAGTCTTCACCTTTAAGTGGAAAATTGCCTGCATCCTTTGCATGAAGAAATTAAATTTTGGCATTTAAAGCTGAAACATGTAATTATTCAGCTTCTAAGGGTACAGTAGTTCTGTGCATGCTTGCTTTCTAGGAGCGATGGGGCTACAGAGTCAAGGCTTATCTTCTGGAATTTTCGCCTCCTTATAGAGCTGCCATGTTGCAAAATCATGGAGTGGCTAAAGGATTTTTTCCATGGGGTTTTTGCTCCCTTACGTTCTTTTACAGGAGAAATAAGCTTCTTTCTGTCACAGCAGGAGTCTGGGGGCTAAATAGCATAGGTGGGTTTCACTCTTTAGCCTAAGTGTAGGTGAGTTACAGCCTTGAGGTTGTGTTTCTCTTTTTTTTTTTCTTGCAGTGATCTCAGAGATGCAGCCTTTGGAATCTCCCACTGAGTTGTCTGCTTTTGTGTCCATACTTAAGAACCCTTGTAATAGCTGTGCACCATAGTATGCAAAACTATTTTCTTACCTATGTTACCTTATGTGCATCAATGTCAGATTTAAGTGCTTCATAGATGTGTATATGTACAATTTGGAAGGTCTGTCCTTTTTATAAACTAAGAAATAATTAAAGTAATTTCCAGAATCCTCCCCTAAAGAAAATCAGAATGATCTCAGGTCAATAAAAAGCATCTGTCAGAAGGAACTAACCAGAAACATCTCTTTTTTTTTTTTTTTTTTTTTTTTTAATTTAGAAGGAAGAAGTTAATAAATTAATATATGCAATACATCTCACATTTCTAAAAATGAAGTTTTGTGTCTAGAATGTTCTTAATTCTTCAAGAACCTATGCATCCTTATCAAAAATAACTTGTTATGAACAGCTTTTAATATTCTTGCAGAAAAACTGTTCTTTTGAAAGACTGGCTTAATTTTTTTTCTCCATAGTATACTGTGATGTGTTTTGTTTTAAGTTTTTTTTGAAACAGTTAAAAGTAGTGAAGCCTTAAACCATAATATTTCTCTTTCTAACTTAGGAGGTACACTTGTGGCAATCCTAGTGAAGATAAATGTGTAAAGTGACCAACTTTCTTTGTGGAGCTGATTAACTTTGTTGTTTTTGACCAAGGTTCAAAATGCTAAGCAAGTAAACAGTGCACTTAAACAGAAAATGGAAGGCGGGATTGAAGAATTCAAACCTCCTGAGGTAAATCAGAATAAATACTGAAACTTGTGGCCTTGCAGTTGTATTAGTGGGAAGCTGCAGAAATGTTTTGCTACAGCCTAGAGTGTGTACTCCAGCAGCAGCTTAAACAGGATCCTTTAAATTACATGCAGGGGGAAGTCTGGCTTCTTTACAAGAAATTGGTGGTAGGCCTTTTTCTTACGGCAACTGGTTGAAAAAAGAAGCAGAAAAAAATGAAATGTCATGTCCGTTCACAATAACGGGGAGCTGAAATTGAGCCCTGATACGTGGGGGCTGTTTTGGATTAAAAATAGGTAACATAGATTGCCAGTAATAAATGGTGTTCTGTGTGAAAACGTAGCTATATATACATTTTGGCAACTAAAATGAATGATCTATTACAACTGAAGTTCTGGTTTTGCTGGTTTTAGAGGTTTGGATATGATACATAGCATGAATGCAAAATGCTTTAAACACCAAGTCCAAATAGTTTAGATGAATGTTACTATAAATTCAAATTCTGTCTGCATAAAGATCATTAGCTTGTGCATATGTTATTATATAGCTGGTACTAAGAACTGCAATAAAACAGAGGAAAATCTGCTGGCATAGTTTTAAGCTCAAATCCGTAAACACTATTTCCTCTCCATGAAAACAATCTTAAACTATGAATTTATGGCCTATAAGCAAGAGGTTTTTACCTATTTTGCAAAATGTAGTGCAAGTTAAACACATTGATGCTCAGATATTTTGCAGCTGTTGAAACAATTTAATGATCTTTGTGCCATTTTTCTAATTTTAATAGTCTAATCAGAAAATCAATGCCCGTTGGACCACAGAAGAGCAGCTTCTTGCAGTACAAGGTATGTTAATAGTAGCAGCAAGTTGAAATCTGATGTAAAGATTTGAAGAGGTGCTTAGGCTTATATTTGTATTTCCCTCTAATGCAAAGCTAAACTTTATCTGGTCACCAGGATAGCAGCAGAATTATTGAGAAATTTAGGGGATTTATTCAAGGAACATGACACTAGGCTTTCTGTTACCCATGTTAAATTTCAAAGAGAAAAGCTAAGCAGGATTTAACAACTGTATTAGTACCAGAAAGACCCTTAATCATCTTCTGAATCACTTTACATGGATTCTCTAATGTGGAAGACTAAAGCAATAGTTATAGTAATAAAAGTTGAAGAATTTAAGACATCTCCAGTATCCTAAAGGAGGAAAAAGCAGGAGTAAATCTGCTTTACCATTGCTTTTCTCTGTTCATGAGGGAATAATTGGCAGGTATCTACCCATTAGGCCTTTTAAGAGTCTGAAGCTAGATACGGATGCTTGACTAAAGTCTTACTGGGCTAAAAACCACAGCATTTTCTGCTGTTCACACAACTAATTTGCATTTGTTTAATTTATATGAAGGAAAACTAACTCTTGGTATTAGCATGCACTGCCAAATCAAGGAACATGTAAGGGAAATATCTGGAGATGCTGTCTTGAAGGCATATATTGACTCACTTATGTGGATCATCTGTTATAAGGATAGTAGCTCAGATATATCTATCTGCTTTATTCCTCTGTATTCTTCACCTTGAAAATGAGAGACTGAGTTTTAGTATAAAATATTCAGTGGATCAGGATATCAGTGTAAAGTTGTCAGGTATGCCATACCTGGTACTTATTTATTAGTCAGACAACTGAACATAAAGTTAGAAGCATGAATGGAAATGCAAAAAGACATGGTGTGTCTCAAATTATGCCTTTCAACTTACATGCCTCAGGCTTGGATTTGCATCTCCAAACTGTCCTCTGTCCTAAGTTCATTCTCACTATGGCTAAATACTTCAGTATTTTATTCCCAGATGCAACTGAAGGGGATGCCTGTCTCTAGTATGATAGTCTACTAAGTAGAAGGCTTGCTGGAAGAGTGGGGGAAATCAAAGATCCTTGTGCCTGCCTTACAGAATGAGAGGATTCAAACCATCTCGCCTTTTCATAGTTTAGTTATTGGAGTTCTCACTAAGCAACAATTTGAGGAGTGATGAGGGTACATTCAGTTTTTGTTAAGCTACAGCACTCTGTGGCCAACAAGACAAACTAGAGCCTGGGCAAAAGAGTGAGGGTTAGAGGTGACTCCGTGGAGAGGAGATCTAGTCATCTGGTCCCTAGGGGTGGTTCTGTGTTTATAAAGCCTTAAGGTTGGGGTGAGAAATCAGGCCTCCTGGAAGGAATCTGTTCCCATTGACATGTGCTTCTTATATGTATTGTTTCCTCTGTGGTCCCCTTCCCTTTCACTATATAAAATGGAGCTGGGAGAGAATCCTAATGACAAGAACAAAGTGGTCTAATTGTCCCTCCCTTACTGCTTGCTCTCTCTCCTGGAATGAGAGTGCTGTAGGTATTAACCTCCCATCCCTCAGGCTGAGGACCCTGACTTCTTGCCTCAAAGCAATTGCTTGAGGTAGTAGCCTTTAGGCATGATGAAGCCATGCTGTGTTTTTCCCTGGCTTTGTTTTTAGAAGGTAGCCACAGCTACTCTACTAAAAGCTTCCATAATGTGCATTAGGCTTGGACCTGAAGGTTGACTTGAACATGGGAACATTTAGGTTGTACACTTTAAAATAGACTTTTTTCATTAAATGTATTGGTATATTTTGGCATATGCTTTTAATAATTTTACAGAAATCATAAGCATTAAGCAGGTAGGTGGCACTTACATGATTTATTCACTTGAATTCGAACAATAAATCTAACCATGGAAATTGTAAATATAATCTGCAGTAATATGATTTTGGTACTGTTTTTCGTAAACATGAAAAAACTCGTTATCTGCAGGCAAATCTCAAGGGATTGCCAGTAACTAAGGAAGATGTAATGAGAAAACTTATCTTTAAACAGAGCTGTGTGTAATCTTAAAAGCAGTGTGGGTGCCTGCAATGGGGTTGTGGACTCAGATTTACGATCTCTGAGCCAATATATTTGCAGTGTAATTTATCAGGTAACAGTTCAGCTTTGAATAGGTGTTGAATGTAATGGGCTAGTTCATCAGTTATTGTTCTTAAATTACAAAGTTATGTACAGAAATGTATAAGCACGATCATATGTTCAAACTGAGGTCTTGGCCATGAAAATGGAATTGCAAAAATGTTTTAACACTTGTTCAAGACAACAAAATTTGCATTGAAAAGCAGTGCATGACTTTCATGGCATTGCAGGGAAAAACAGTTGGGACAATCAAGATCTAGCTCTACATAAGATAGTTGCCAGGAGCACTGTAATCCCATCACAGTGGAACTGCAGCTCCCATTAACTATTTCTGCCTCGTTGTGGTGCTGTATCATATTGCTTTGCACCCTGATAATTGTGTTTGCTGTGCTGTACATCATTGAGCAGCGTAAACAGCATCAAACTTGGATTTATTAGTTTCTCCAAGAGAGACATTCAAGATGAAATGCTGTTATCAATCGCATGCATGTGTTGCAGTGTACCTTTGCAGCAGGGTGAAGTTCTGAAGAGCTTGAAGGATTCCTGTGAGCTGGGCTGCTTTCAAATGAGCTTGGAGAAAACCATTCATATATGTGAAGTGAGACTGTGCAGTCATCCTTTTTGAGCTTCACTTTCATCAGCCTAATAAAATTATTTTTATTGAATAACAGATTGAACACGTGAGAAATAATTAGCACTGAATTTGTATAAGAATGCATAAGTAACGTGCACTAGTTTGACAGGGATGGTGGCTTGGCAACAACTCTTAGAGATATGCCATCACCTTATACATTAAAGTTTCATAAACATGCAGTGAATTTTCTCTATTTCTTACATGGCTTGAAAGACTTTTAATACGTCATTGTGATAGAGCTGTAGTAATAACATTGAAAAGAATCCAAAATTAGTAGTGTTGTGTGTAGCTAAGGAAATTTTTTTTATTTAGATTTTTTTTTAAGGGTTGGGTTCTCAGTGAAGGCAAGAACACCTTGTTCTCAAGCTGTTTGCTTGGAAATAAGCTTTAAGACCTTATTTTCTGACAACCTGAGTTGAAGATAACCAACAGGCTCAGTTGTTTTGCAGATTAAGGGAGGAAAGAAGTGTAGACAGCATAGTAACAGAAAAGGCTGAAATCACTGAAAGTCTTTATTATTTTTCTAGCAGAAATGTGTTTTGTTCTGCTGGGCACCTTGTTCACTTGATTAATTGTACAGGATGTGAGATATATTGCAGTGGATGTTTCATGTTCATTATAAATCAGTAAGGGTGGTAATGGTAGGGCAGATGAAGAATATTAAAATACAGGAGGCAATGTTCTGTGGGCACACACAGCTTTTAAGGAGTATAGCTGATACCTTGTACAGCTGATAAAGCACAGAGCCAAATCCCTGTCTTCCCCTTGCCTGGATCCTTGCCCTCCCACATGGCTCTGAAATCTTTCCAAGGTTCCTGCAATCATGAGGGTTGTATTCTTTTGTATGCCCCAGAAAGAGATACTAAATAATGTAACTGGGCTCCTGACAGCTGAAACATCAGCTTCAGCTACAGAATTTGTTACTATCCTGGAGGTGAACTTTTCTTTTAAATTGCAGGGAGGGAGCATTACCACATCAGAAGTGCCTAATGACAGGAAAATAGAAGGGAGCAGAACAAACTGAAGGTCACACTCTTCACAATTAAGTTGAAAAGGAACATTTGAAACAACTCTCACTTTCTGAACTCTTTGCTTCATTTTCTGAAGTGAGGCATGAAATCAGGCATAAATTTCTTTTCCTGAAATGAGAAAGAGTGCCTGTCCTCTAAGAACTGTAATATTCTGAATGAGTTTAACTATCAGGAGCTTCACAGGAGAAGTCAAATTGTAATTCACTCATGCATAACTGGCAGCAAAAAAAAGTCTTCTGTTTACTCAGTCTGGAACAAAATTGGTTTATTTCTTCAAGTCTCCAAACTTTTTGAGACTTGTAATTAAAAATATACTTTGAGTAGCTAAAAGCTGTGTTCTAGGAGGTGGGAGAGGTTGAGGATTTTTTTTTTTCTTAAGCAGGAGAGGAGAAGAACTAGACACATACCCCTATAACAAAATCAGTATACTTTTTATTACAATTCAAATTTTAAGTTAAAAACTATGGAATGTTGAACTATTGGTTTTTGTGTGTTATATGCAAATGTAGTTTTAGAAATATTTAAAATATATGCTGGGATTTTCTTTTGAAGTGCTCAAAACCAAAATTGACTACTGATGTCAGTACAAAAATTAATGAAAAGAACAACACAAAGATCACATGTCATGCTGCTTATCAGTAGGGGATTTAATCCTGGAGGCTTGTGCTGGGCCATCTTATAAACAGACACCAGTAGCTTAAATATATTTACATTCTCCAAGGTGGTTGTTCCAACCCCTCAATATTTTCTACCCAGTTGAAATGGTGAATGAAAGCTTCAAACAGATTTTGTGAGGTGAGCATTTTGCCCTGTGTAGCCTGAGTAGAGCATGTCTCAAGTGCAGGAATGAGCAGCATATTGTGATTATTGAACTGTGCCCCCCACCCCGTTCTGCCCTCTGCCACTCCTGCCCCACTGGCTGTGGGAAAGAACCATCTGCATGCAGCTGGTGTGGAGGGAACCTGTAGGAGCTATCAGTGTTTGTCACTTGATATTTCTAGCACTTTATTCTGTTTACAGCCATTCACACATGCCCAGTCACCCTTCCTCCCCATTTGAGCTGTTCTTGGGCTTCTGCCCTTACTGTGAACGCAGTGAAAGGTTCACTGTGTTTGTCAGAGGCCATATCTCTGTGGTTTTAGGTTGAGAGGCTTGGTGAGTAAGCCAGAATCTTTTAAGAAGAATGGGTAATGACTTTTTAATAAAGTTCTTGATTTGTATGTTGATAGCTGTGCTATTAAAAATTACTTTGTTTTAATGGAAATTGAGGCCTTCTCCTAATTGAGAAGTTCTCCTAATTAGCGAGTCCTCGGTTTGCAGGTCCCATAGGTTCTCTCTATAAATACATCACACGTAGCTGTGTCTGACTGATTCTTCACAGCTATGTTATTTACTTTGCCTTCCAGGTGTCCGAAAATATGGTAAAGATTTTCAAGCTATTGCAGATGTAATTGGCAACAAGACTGTTGGCCAAGTGAAGAACTTCTTTGTAAACTACAGGCGTCGGTTTAACTTAGAGGAGGTATTGCAGGAATGGGAAGCGGAACAAGGAACCCTGGCTTCTAATGGTGATGCTTCTGCTTTAGGGGAGGACACAAAAAATACTTCTAATGTGCCATCAGGAAAGAGCACTGATGAAGAAGATGAGGTGTGTTTTGTGTACCAGAAATAAGTAAGCATGGGTTGAGGAACAGCATTTTATTTAGTGATAAAATATAAGGTTAACTGGTGTGGAGTGGCAAACCGCATTCTAAAGAATGACGATGAGCTTGCATAGAACTTCAGCCAATGTCGTTAACCAGCTGGGAGCAGGACTGCACCTTTGATAGTGACGATCACGTTACTGTTTTAGTGTTAAAATACCCTTCTCGGTCTAGAAGAAGACTTGCTTCATAAATATTTTTAGTTCTTCTGTCTATAATGTTTTGGTTGGTGATTTCTTTTCAGTAACTTCTCAGTTCTTTGATTTTATATTTTTAAATGCTGTTTCCTGTGTAGTGGCCAGTGGCAGCCCAACTGCGTCACGTCCTGGCCGGGATGGCTGTTCACGCAGTCTTGTCTTTGTCCTTTGTGCAGGCTCAAAGCACCCCGGCCACTCAGTGTTTAGGCCCTTCACCTCCAGCACAGGCATCTGCTCCAGCACCTGCCGCTCCCATGGCAACTTTAAATCAGCCACCCCCGTTACTTCGTCCAGCCCTTCCCGCCGCTCCTGCCCTGCACCGCCAGCCTCCGCCGCTCCAGCAGCAGGCGCGCTTCATCCAGCCGCGGCCGACCCTCAACCAGCCTCCCCCCCCGCTCATCCGCCCCGCTAATTCCATGCCTCCGCGCCTCAACCCCCGGCCCGTGCTGACGGCGGGCAGCGGCCAGCAGCCGCCCTCGCTCATCGGAATTCAGACAGAATCTCAGTCCACTCTGCACTGAAGAAATAAACGCAGAATTACGCTAACTCCCGCATTTGAAAAATTGTATCGATGTACTTTCTTTTTTTCCAAATAATGAAGGGGAGAAACGAGCACGCCTTCACAGGTATCAGAGCAGTTTTCCAGAGGAGCAAGCTAAGAACTAGAAACAGAACGACGTCAGTGACCACCTGTATAAAAATATTTTTATGCCGAAGACTTGTACAGCAGAACAATGCCTACGCTGCAGCCCTCCTCTGTATGAATAACTGCTGAAGGAAGCTAATTTCTTAAATGAATAAATGTTCGACACACCAAGATTTTGTTTAACTGATTTTTACTCTATTTATTTTATTACAGTTCTTTATAGTCAAGCATCTAACTACAGGAAAGTAGTCTGGCAAATCTAGAAATAGATCATATTGTAGGAGACTTAAATGTAGTGTTGGGGGTTTTTGTGTGTGTGAATTTTTTAAGGTTTGGGTTTTTTTTACCTTTTAGTGAAAAAAAATAATGGCTTTAGGTTCAGAATGTTTCGCCCTGTTTAGATAACTGTAGAAGCATTTCACACACTTGTAAAATGTAGGTCTTCTCTTCCTGTTTTTCCCAGAGCATCTTAGCTTGTTTTAAAAGGTACTGGCTTAGTAAATACTCTTCTTTCAGAGTATTCTGAAGACTCAGTGAGCTATTGTACCAAATTTTAATAAATTTCATGCGTGTTCTACTCATAGAATTTAACTGGAGGCAGGAGTCCAGTTTCTTGCTGCAGTCTTGCCTTGTTAGCTGGGCAGGATAGAGTGGCAGCAGCTTCCACCACCCAGGGGGATGACAGGAGAGGAACCATCTAGCAAGAAGTATTAATTTAATTGCTTATTTCACTAATTCTTCTAATGTAAGTACAGTAAAATTCCACTCCTGAGGATGACTGTCTGCAGTTGGTGTACGTTAGATCACTGATACCTTGCTTGAGCATTAATGAGGGAAGTGTAGGAGCTGGTGGTGCTGGTAGAGTAGAATGAGAGTGGTTGCCTGCTGCCAACCCAGTATTACTCTTAAGTGATTGTCTCTTGACTCCTGCTATATTTCTGGCAAAGCTGATAACATGAGTTGAGGGTATTGGGAGAAGGACGAGGCTGTTTATTCTATTGACTCAATAAAACCTGCATTTATATATTAATATTGCTTCCCCATTATAGGATTTTGAAAGAAACTCATTTCACTGCATTCTCATCTGAAACCTCAATTGGTGCCCAGCAGTGTTTTGGGGTGTGGGGTTTTCTTCAGGTTTTTTTTGGTAAAAGCAGATGCCTCTATCCTCTAAGTAAACCAGGCTCCAAATATGAGTAGCACTGTTTGAAACTGTGTGATCTGAATTAAGTTATTGAAAAATAATGCATTCTTGATTTTGTAATAATAACCATGATGGCTGTCATGCTATTTTGAGAGATTTTTTTGCTTATAGCTCAAATGATGTCTAAAAGTCTTTTTAACTCCATTTTGTTATTAACTAGATTTGCCCTTGACTAAAATGAGACTTTTTATGCAAATGGGATATGCTCTCCCTAGGTTTTTTTCACAGATAAATTGGGTGGTCTAATGACCAGATTAGCAGCTACATAAGGTCTTTTTTTAATGTGCAAAGGGAAGTTCCTGTACTATCAGATTCTATTTCATTTGAAACTCTAGCAGTAAAGTTTGATAGTTGTAACCTATTGAAGTTTAAGTGTTAACCTTTAAGTTTGAGTTCTTCATTTTAAAAATATTCTCAGATCAAACTTGAGAGATTTTTCTTTCTGAAGAGCTTTCATTGGTGTGCTGAGGTGTTGTACAAAAGGTCTTTCTTAAAAATTTTCTTTTGCATCAGAGTAGGTGCTTAGCCACTATGTGAGCATCAGATGACCCCCTAAGTAAAGCAGAATTTTAAAACAAGCACCAAGGAATTCGTGGTCATGGAAACTTGTGTTCTGGGAGTCATGACTCTTTAGTGTGCCCTCACCAGCTACACACAAATCTGGCTGCTCTATTGGTCTTTAAAACCAATACAAAACCAAGATGGTACATTTTTACAATTTAATAGTTAACAGTGGTAAGATTCATCTTCAGGATTTTTTTTTCTTTTTTTCCTTTTTTTGTTTTGTTTTGTTTACTTTTAAGCACTGAGTCTCCCAGGTGTGTGTATTGTACATCTGCTAATTTTTGTCTTGTCTCTTGTTGATAGACTTAAGTATGCAGAATGTTGGGTGTTACAGTACAGTTGGCCACCACCAACTGTTATGAAACTGTTCAGTACATTGTAATTCCGTTTAATCTTGTTTAAATATTCTATAACTGGGCAAAGGTGCTGTATTTGAAGGGGGGAGGGAGGGTCAGAGATACGTAGGGTAGTATTTCTTAATTTACCTACACTGTAGCACACAGTAGGGAACTCCTAGCATTTGTAGTACTAAATAAGTATGTACATAGCAAAATGTCTTTATTGTGTGCTTTGCAGAATATGTGCATACAGTTTGCACGTCCTGTTTTGGGGGGTAGGGTTTGTTTTAAGCAGTGTTTGCCTGGAGAGTGATATGCTTGCTGCTTAATCAAAGGATTAAAGTTTCAAAGAAATCTGTGTCTTCTATTTTTATGTACCTTGTAATGGTCTAATATGTTAGGGCCCTTATACTGTGATTCTCTTCTAAATTCATTTATATTTTTTTAAGAATTAGAAATAAAATTATACAATGGTGTTGATTTCAGTGGGAAATTTCTTTTGCCATATCTAGTCTCCTGTTTGTAATGAAGTAATGAACTGACTTCAAGGTTGGCTTAATTTTGTCACTTTAAAAAATGTACAATGTTTGCACACTAACATTTGGCAGAGAACGTGTATCCTACATTGTTCAAAGCTAATGTAACTCTACAGCTTTTTGTACAGTTTATTTTAGTTAATAAAGCAAAACGGTACTAAAAAATTACATTTTACAAATGCAAGGCATAATTGGAACAACATGTATTCAAGAAACAACACTTGCAAAATATGGATGTACAAGAACTATCAGATTTAATTGTTGCACTTTAAATCAGAATGGGTACGAAGTTGAGCAGGTATTTCTGCATTTAATAAAACAATCACTAAACATTGCGCATCATAGTAAAGCAGTTTAATTTGTTGCTCCTGTCAAAAGGAATTAGGTACTTCTGTCCCCAGGGTTTTTTCCTTCCTTAGAGTGTTGGGATTTTTTTTTACTCTGGAAACCTCACAATGTGTTAAGAACAGAATACAAACCAATAGCTTACAGATATGGGAGTTTGTGTATGGATAGAGATGAAATGCTGAGTCTAGGGAATAGTTTGGGATGAAAGTTACTAGGATTGTGTTGTGCCTCTTTATAGCAAAAGAAAGGAATAGATTGAATTTGTAGCTGAGGCCAGGAAGAAATGTGGTGGTCAGGCAGAAGTAAAGCCAAACATCATGAAATAGTGTGCCTGGGGATGTGTTTTGTAATGCAAGTGAAGTTTTAGAGAAGTTAGCAATGTTGCACTGAATACAGCTCAGTCATCCTGCTAAACTTGGTGAACCTCCAGCTTTTCCTGAGGCTGAGGTAGCCCAACCTCAAGAGTTTTCCTTTCTCAGAGTGAGTTAAAACCAGGCATTGATGGGATAGACATCTGCTTTAAGATCCTAGGCAGTTGTAATGAGATCTTTAATAATACTGACGAACCCTTTAATAATACTCATCGTCCATTGCTGATGAATTAGGCAAAATGTACAGTCAAAAACATACAGTCAGGGAGGAGAATCAGAATATACAGGCAATAGTATCTGCACGATTTAATTAGCAGGTGCTCCCTTTTATAGAACACATCCTCAAAATTAATTCTGAAGTACAACTTTGGAAAATAATTAATTTTCACCACTAGTGAGGGCTGCTACTTTTTAGTTCTGTCAATTCTTTAATCTTAAAGCTCTTTTTCAGTGCAGTTTTGTACACTGAAACAATTCTGGCAGCACAATAAATCCTCATTGCTGTTACTGACTTGGCAGTTTTCCCTTGGATTTGCACAAAAGGAAGCACTGAGATTCAGGGATTGTGATCTCTGCTGCAGTTTCAAGGATGCAACTTTGTCTTAATGCAGACCAGGCCTCTTGTTATGCTCACTGAGCCTTAAGCAAAGAGAGATTTTTAAACTAATGCCTGCACCCTGAAATCTGATGATTTTATTGACAGATCTTCATCCCCACAAAGCGCCGTTCTGGAGAATTATGTTCTGCACCGGGAGGATAGTGAAGCCAATGACCAGCTTGGAAACCTGATCACATCTCTAAACTATTGATTTAAATTTATAAATATTTAAGTACAGAAACATAATGCCCGTTGTTCTGATGGATCTTCCTGTGAACTTCCCGGCAAGTAGTACCCAGATTAATCAGGATATTCCTAAAAGCTATTAAAAAGAAAAAAAAAATGAAACCAACCTATTTTTTTTAAGCAGGAGTGGTTTTTAATGTCTGTTGTAGTAACATCTTTGCTGGGCTTCCAGAGTCAATGCACTGTGGACTGACTCCCTTGGGAGTGACAGTTCTGAGTCATTTTAACAAAAGACGAATCTTTCTGAAATTATTTTATTAGTATTGGTTTTAGAGCTCCTTTGAAGACAATCCAGATAACGCGACCCGGTTGTTTCTTTTTTTTTTGCTAGCCTTAGTGCTTTTGTGCGTGTGCTAGGATGGAGTGTTCCTTAGAGACTGGTTTTCCTAGAAGTGGTTTAATGTGAAAGAGAACAAAGTGCAGCAGCAGGTGATGTGGAACAGGCAGCAAAGCCCTCACATCAGTACTGTTGTCTGGAGGAGGGCGGCGTTGCCTGCCTTTGTAAGGAACCCTTCGGCACGTCTCGGGTCATTAGCCAGTAGTCCTGGCATGTAATAGTAATATTATATTAGCAAGTTTTAACTGGCATGTGGAACGTCCGTGTCTTTTGCCTATTTAGCACTGGGATTTGTGTCGCTCTTTCATTCCCGCAGGTGGAAATAAGGAGAGCAACACCTGCCCTCCCTCCCTGTAGGCAGGCGGGGGCGGGCAGCGAGCGCCGTGTCCGAGTCCCGCCGCCGCTCCTGGAAAACTCCCGTGCCTGCAGGGGACGGCTCTGCCGGCCTCACCCGCCCTCACCGGGCGTTCGGGAGGCTGCAGGGCGCTGTGCCGAGCCCGGAGCCGGCGGCGGGTGAGGATGGGCTGAGAGAGCCTTCCGCAGACGCGGGTCCCGGCGCTGCGGTCCCTAAGGAGGCGGGGGAACGCCGCCGCTCCCTCCCCCGGCCCGGGAGCGCCGGCGGCGCCCGGAGCGGGGCGGTGCCGCCGCCGGGGTCTCCCCGCCCGGGGGTTGCCATGAAACCGAAAGCGGCTCCCGCCCGCGGGGCTGGCGGCGGTAGCGCGTCCTCGCCGCGCC
>VZUI01075840.1:0-21243 GCA_013401135.1 Cettia cetti
TTGCCTTTTTTTTTTTTTTTTTTTTTGAAAAGGAAATGGCCAGTAATGAGCTGAAAGAGATCAGGAAAGCCATGACAAAAGAAGCAATCCGGGAGCATCAGATGGCCAAGAC
This sequence comes from Cettia cetti, assembly GCA_013401135.1. Lineage (NCBI taxonomy): Eukaryota > Metazoa > Chordata > Aves > Passeriformes > Sylviidae > Cettia > Cettia cetti. Next base: position 113 of record VZUI01075840.1, read on the forward strand.
AGGGGGGACACAGACTGACCTCTTCACCTGTGGGAAATGCAAGAAGAAGAACTGCACCTACACCCAGGTTGGTTTTTGTGTTCCTGGCCTGGCCTCTGCACAGGACATGATCTGTCATGGTCATGAGCTCACACTGCTCCATGTCAGGGCCTGCAGCACAGCCCAGATTTTGCTGGTGGTGGACAGAAAACACTCGAGGCTGTCTAAAATGTACTTTTGCAAGTGTTTCTGTGAACTTGTGTAAGTTTTTGGCTCACTTGTACAAGAGCAGGAGTTGTGCAGCACTGAGGAAGCTTTCAAAAGTTCAGCAGTACTCTACACTGAAAGCAGGTGCTAAGAATGCTGGGATTCAGACAGTAAAGGAGTGGGTAGTGTAAAGGAGAGGCTGCAAAAACTGATTCAGACATGTTGATGGTATTAAATGTACAAATTAAGAATATAGATAACCTGCAGCTGGATAAGTCCCAACTTATTTAAAATCAAATAGCATGAAATGGGTGAAACAAAAGGAATAAATGAAACTGTAATGTGAGCAGACAGGATTTTTCTTCCCCATGACCAGCTGCTGGAAGCCTTGTGCATTACCAGTGCTTTTTAGCTCCCATGTTGGTGCCAGGCATCTGGAGATAAATGTGCCTGTGCTGTGAGTCAGTGGTTTAGAATGTGCAGATACCCAAAAATGCACCAGCAGCCACCAGATTGCTGCTGAGTGACTGCGCACAAACTGCGTCTGCAAGTGCTGGGTGAGACTCCTGCATCTGCTTGGGCTTGACATACAAACACATGGAAAGAGGAGGAGATCCAGGAATCTGACCAGGGAGTTTCCTTTGGCTCAGCAGCAGCCTTGCATCCCACAGGCTGGCTCAGACAAGAGGTCTCACTCTGCCAGTGCTTCCAGTAAGCATTCCTGGGCTGTCCCAGCACATGGCACTGTCTCCACCTGTGGAGGACTGGAATTTGACTGCCTGGAATTTGAGCAGGAGACAGCAGTGCCTTCTGAATAGAAATATCAGGATGTTTTCTGTATTTTGATTTGTTTTCTAGTGAAATCACTAGTAGGTGATGAGATGTAAGTCTCAAGTAGATGAACTGGCATTTATGAGCATGGAAGCAGACAGTAAAGGGGGAGGATTACAGAAATTAGCTATCCAGTGTTCTGGCAAAAAATGGTTAATTTGCATAATGCAAATACTGTGACTCTTGGACATTGGGTAATTACACACGTAGATCACCATAATCACCCCTCAGCACAGTTCTGCCTGACTAGGGTGGGGAGTACCAGTGTTTTCAGTCTAGATCTGTCTTGTGGTATTCAAATACCACAAAAATCTGGTTTTTAGTAAAGTATGTGTTTCTGGCAAGAGCCAGTCAGAGGCAGCAATCACATCTGGGTTAAATATCAGAGTTCCTTAATGGCTCAAACACAAACCAGACTGGAACTGTGCAGAACCTGGTAACCCAGAGTGTGTTCCTGTGAGGCCAGGATGTAGAACTGCTCTGTAAATGGGAATGGCTTGAGTGCTTTTTTATGCTCTTGTGCTTGGGACTGAGGGGTTTGTCATGGAAGTGCCGGCAACATCCCTTGCTGGGGGACAGTCTGGGGAGGGATTGGGTGTCAGCATGTCCACTTCCAGAATCACCTGCAAGAAATGGGCAGCAGATTGGGTGAGGAGGGAAATATGTAGTCCCAAAACTTGTCACTGAGGTAATGTCAGGCTGAAGGGGGTCACGATGTGTGTAACACAACCACCAGACTTACTGCCTGGAAAGCTCCTTTTGCCATCCCAAGCCTGCCATTGATTTTGTGAGCCCAGCACGAATCCCTGGAGGCCAGAGGGACAGGGCCATGTGTGATGCTCAGCTCTCCCCTCCCTTCTGTCCCCCCAGGTGCAGACCCGCAGCTCCGATGAGCCCATGACCACCTTCGTCGTGTGCAATGAGTGTGGGAATCGCTGGAAGGTAGCGCACCGGGGCTGTTACTGGCACTGAGGGGTGTTGGGGTGGCTGCACCCACCATGCTGCAGGCACTTGGCTGCTGCTCAGAGGTGCTTGCCAAACCCTTACTGGCTCTAGAGAGTGATCTTCCCCCCCCAGCACAGAGGCAAGAGCTTCTGGCTTCATCCCTGCAGACCAGCTGGGGTCAAGTTTCACTTGCACATTCCCACATTCCCTGCTCTCTCCTCATATCCCTTCTTCCATAACCTGCTTTACAGTGCTTTCTATGCTGCCTCTGCCTGCTGAGGGGTAGTGGTGATGATGTTCAGGATTTCAAAACTGCTCTTTCATGCTGTGTACAGAGCTTAGGGGTGAGCAGAAATCTCCTGGTCAGTGGTGAGCAGAAAGGATGTCGCTACAAAGGGAGCTCCCTTTGGCCCCTGCTTCTGAGAACCCCCAAGCCCTTGCCAGCTTCTGAAACACCCACACCTGGATCCTTCTCTTGCAGTTCTGCTGACATGTGCCATGGCCTGAGAGCGGCAGCCAAACGCAGACCTGAGCGCAGCCTCCACGCGCCGGCTCCCACGGCAGTTGTGTTTTGTGTCCCAGTGAGTTTGCATTGTCACACGCTGAGAGCAGCAGTGGGGAGGCCTGGGCCTCGCAGAGAGCCACAGCCCTGGGCTGACAGGTTGGCAGGAGAGCTCACCAAACACACCCAGTCATTACTTTCTCATCTAAGCGAGTACGGTCACTTTCTCTTCAAAACTAATATTAAACATTTTTGTCAGTTTCTGACTTTTATTTCAACTGTGTGTGCAGCACTTTGTTTTTCCAGCATGGGAACTTGACAGGCGGTCCATGTCCAGGTGGCTGAGGACTGAATAATGCCTGGAGCAGCAGAAAGTGACATGTGACTTGCAGGCACACCCTCGGTCTGTGAAGGCTTTTCTGTCACCTCATGGAATCTCAACCACTGGGCCAAGGCCTGGGGCAGCTGGGTGGGCAGTACTGGTGACAGGACACAGCTTTTGGGGCAGAGACCAGATGTGGCTTTCCATCTTGGCAGCATTCACTGGATTTTGCACTGATTCCTGGACATCTTGAGCCTTTAAATGCCAATAGCATTGGCTGCTGCAAAGATAAGAATATACTGTCTAGGTTTTAACAGACTGAAAGCAGGGTGACACCAGCCACAGAAAATCCCACCCCAAACTGTTCAGAGGGAGTCCCTGGCACTTCCCTGCTTGTGCTCTGCTTGTAGCTTGACAGCTGAAAAACAGCCTTGAGTTTCAGAGGGGCTTGCTGGAGAGGCTCAGGAGAAGGGAAAATGCTGCAAATACAGGAAATTTTTCAGAGGCTTGGATCTGGACAAGGTAAGGGCTAGACAGATGGGTGGGAGCACTTAGCTGTAGAAGTGGAAGAGATTTGAAGTGAGCTGGTTCTTGGAAGGAAGGGGTCAGATAAGGGAAGGATCCTGTAGCAAAGCCAGCCCCAGATGTGGAGATGTGACCCTGTGAAGACCTGCAGAATCAGGCTCCTTCTGGGAGCTAACTAAAACCTGGTGGGGACATTCCATCACAACAGCTTTCAGCCAGGCTTAAAATCCCTCTTATTTCCTTTTCATAGCCTTTAACTGGGGTGATGCAGCATTTGGGGGACCCCAGCAAGGTCTGTGGGTCTGAGGCTGCCCGGGAACAGTGCTGTGCCCTCCAGCTCTTGTGCTGACAGGCAGGGCACGAGCATTTGCAGTCACATCTCTCATGGCATCGCTTCCCTCTTCCAGAATGAAAAACAAGTATTTCCACTGGCTTCCCAGCATGCCAGACAGCAGACATTGAGCAGAGACCTCGGAGATGTTTGGAGAGGAGTAAGCAGCCACATGAAAGCAGCGGAAAACGTGCTCCCAGCCCCTTTGAGGGCTGTGCTGCTCCGGAGGCAGGGATCCCACCAGCATCCTTCGCTCAGGGCTTTCACTTTACAGGGTGCAGCCAAGTCTCCCAAGAAGGAAAATATTCAAAGATGCTGACAACTCCTTTAAGCCTCACGAGTCTTGTGGTGAATGGGATTATTCAAGCCAGGCTTGGGAGGGAGCAGTGTCCTCACAGTGATGCCGAAAAAAAGGCTTCAGGATCTGAAACCCACGCTGACCACAGCACTGGCTCGTGCATGGGGAAAGGGAGCCAGCTCTCTACCAGTGCCTCTAGCCTTTCTTCTTGTGTTCCTGTGAGGAGTGGAGCTGAGCTTGTGTACAGCCTTCTGACAATCCTGAATTAGGTACTAAGAGTCCCAAGCAGGAGTTTGGGAAAAGCACCATGTCATTTTACAGTGCCATTTTCTGGGATAACACCAAGGGAGAGCCAGGGAGGGGAAGTACACTGGATAATGAGGGGTTTCAGAAATAAAGATTTGCTTGTAAGGTGTTTAAAAGGGATTGGGAGCAAGAGAAAAACTAGATTATCTTGTGGCAGTGGGGTCTTCCCTGTCCTAAGTCCTCTGTGGTGTGTGGAGGGGCTCTGCCCCCTGCCATACTCTTGAACAGCTTCAGGGATGTTCAACCTCCAACCCTCAGGCTGGGGCCACATTTGAGAGTATTTCCCTTACTCGCAGAATAAACCCAGAACTAAAACTTCCCCTGTGCAGGGTGGGGATGCTGTAAGGGTGCAGACTGGGGGAAAACCTGCCAGTAATAACAATACCAACATTCCTAATAAACCATAACTGGTCTCTCTCAAAAATACATTTTCTTGAACTGTATTTCCAGCTTGGCAAAGAAAACTAAATTTACTGACATGAATTTCCACACAGTCATGCCATGAGGAAGGAAGGAAACAAAAACAAAACAAAAAAAAGCTGAAAGAATTGGTTTGTTTAAAAAATATGTTCAATAAAAAGCACTTTTTTTTTCTTTTGGAAGGGATGAAGAGAGGAGGGGAAGGAGTGGATAAATAAGAAACTGCTGTGGTGGATCAGGAAAAGCAAAGACTGGCAGCAAAATCCCTGTGTTGGCTTTGTTTCAGTGTGAAGGACAGACATGTTTTAATCCTGGATACTGAGCCTTTAGTAAATCATTCCTTGTGCTGTGCAAAACCATGGGAATTCTGTATCCTCTTTGTGACACTTCCCATCCCATGTGGAGCCCAGGTCCCTGTGAGGGACCAGGGCAGAAGCCTGGACTTCTCCCTGCTGGCAGGGCAGGCCTGGGCCAGCTGGGAGCTCATGCACTTACCCTGGTGCCTGTGGGTTCTGCAGGAGGGCAAACAACACCTGCACAGGTGTTTTTCCCCTCTCTGAGGTCCACGAACCAAGGATGGAAGATGGGTTTGGGGTGACAGTGTGTGGTGTCCTAGGGCTGAAGCAGTGCTGATGTGTCGTGGGGACTGGCAGGGGAGGCAGCTGTAAGGCACCCCCTGCCCACCCCCTGAGCACATGCCCATGGTCCCTTCTGGGACCTCAGAGCTATGCCCTCTGCTCCATCCAGATCCACTGGGAATACAGACAGGCTCTGGCACCACCCCCCTGCCCTTTGGGCCGCCTCAAACAGCTGGAGCGAGGTAAACCTGACAAGTTTTTATATGTACAGAGATGCTCGTCAACCCCCCTCCCGCACCTCAAGTCCCCCAGTAAAAGCCAACCAAAAAGAGCATTTAAAATTAAAAAAGAAATAAATCCAAACCAACAATAATCAAACTACCCCCCCACCTCAAAAAACCCCCAACCCAGTCCCCAACTGGGTCTCAGGTGGCAAATGGGGACGTGCTGTGTCCCCAGGCGTGGTGGAGATGGGATAAAGTGACCTCTTCCAAACAGGGTGTGTGGGGAGCCAGGCCCCGGGCGCTGTCCTGTGCTCCCCCAGCTCACTCTGGCCAGCGTTGGGGACGGGGCAGGGGGATCAGTAGTATGAGCTGGCCCAAGCTGTGTCCTGGGGACAGTTCTGGAGTGTCCTGGCCCAGACACCGGGGTGACAGTTCATAGGTAAAAAGCTAAAAACTTGGTGAGGTCTGGCAAGGAGGGCGGCAGAGGGGAGGAGGCACCGACCGACCGCCCCGGCCACCATGTCCCCACTGGTGTCCCCACAGCTAGTGGGTGCCCTTAGGACTCCGAGGAGGAGTGGGAGACGGTCTGGAGCAGCGATTTGTAAATGGCAGAGTTCAGGAAGCGGGGGTAGGAGTCTCTGTGCATCAGCGTGTAGATCTGGAGCTGTGCGTCATCGAAGGTGTGCGAGGACGGCTCCTGCATCTTCCGGTTGATGACCTCCCGTACCCGCGAGTCCAGGCTCACCTGGGAGGCACGGAGAGAAAGTGGGGGCTGGGGGACACCCAAGGACAAGCCCCCATCTCTACACCCACCCCCTCTCACGGGAAATTGGGTAACAATGCGGCACCAGAGGTGGGGAGACCACAGTGTACTCCATCCCAGAAGATATTGGCACCGGAGCCCTGGTGGTTGGGGAGGGCTGCAGGGAGGAGTGGGGTTCTCTCAGAGTCCCCTCTGTGTCCCCCAGCTGGGCGCAGGGAGGTGGGCTGGGGTGGTCCCGCCCTGGGTACCGCCACTCCTGGGATGCTGCAGGCCGGGATGCAGCATTTTCTCGGCCCGCTGGTGCCCTCGTGAGGTCTCGGCTCCGCAGCACAACCCGGCCCGCGGTCCCACTGCCAGCAGCGTCCCAGGGGGTTTTGGGGGGGCTGGATATCTCCTTCCCACCGCCATTACCCTGCCAAACTCCTCCTCAAACTGTCACAGGGCTCTGGTGGCAACTGGAACTGAGTCCTCTCCCCAGGAGTCCTCCCCAGCCGAATGTTAGCCTGGGCCCTCCCCTCAAAGGCTCTGCCTCCTACCTCCTTGGGAGAGAGGATGGAGATGTAATCCTCGTAGATCATCCTGGCCTTCTCGTCGATGGTGTGCTTGTTGCACTCGGTTTTGAGCTCCTCACAAGCCAGCCAGAAGAGCATGTTCTCCTCGCTGTACTCAGTCCGCAAAAATTCCCGGAAGACGTTGCGCCCCGCCGGGCTCTTCATCAGCTTGTCGAAGGACTGTGCCCAGCCCTGCACCTCCTCCGGCGTGGGTTTGGCACTGACAGGCCCACGGGAAGGCAAGGGGATGGTGTTACAGCCGGCCAGGGATCCCACTGTGTCCCCCCTGCTCACCCCTGCTTCCATCCCAGAGGAACTGTGCCCAACCCTGTGCTCATGACGAGGCTGTTCCTGCTCAGGCTCCTGCTCTGGAGCTTTCACAGGTCACTCCTGGGGTCTGTCCTGGCTCCGCTCAGCCAGGCTGGAGCACGGCCTTGCTTTGGGCTAGATTTCCCAAACTGGGTTGTATTTTGGTGCTGGCCCTGCACAAATCCCAACAGGAGGAAAAACCCTTTGGTGGAGAGACAGCTCTGAGCCAAGAGAGACTGACATGGGTCCATCACCCCTCTCAACTGGGGAGGGAGAGAAGGAGGTGGAGAGGGAGGGAGGAAGGCTGTTGCCCAGCAAATGCTCAGCACCTGCTCAAGCAGGCCAGGTACACTCATTATCCATGGCTAATTAGCACATCTAACTCTAACCTGGCTGTGCCAGGCACTGCACAGAGCCCCCATGGCTGGGTGTCACACTCATCACTCAGGGAATGGGTGCTTGGTGCCAAGCATTCCTGGAGTGGGGTGTTGGCCCATCCCGCTTTTCCTGAGTAGACATGGACACTGCTGCTGCTTCCACTTCAGTGCTGAAACCCCCTGGGCCTGTCCCCTCTTCTCCCTGTGGCTGCAAGATGCTCCTGGCAGTGTTCTAAATGGCAGAATGAGGACCAAAATCTGCTGAGGTTCTTCCGTGCCTCAGTTTCCCTTTGCAATGGGCCCAAGGACAGAATCACAGCAGGATTCAGCCTGTGGCTTCAGGCTCCTTGTTTCTTGGTGAGAACTGGGAATGAGCTGCTGGACACACCACCAGGAACCCCTGAGCCCTGGTCCTCTGCCTGCTGTGTACCCCAAGGGCAGAACACAGTCCTGGCTGCCATGGAGGGTGGCAGAGGGGACAGTGCCATGCTGTGCCTGTCCCACCCCTCACACTGCACTGCCCCTGCACTCACCACGCTTCACAGTTTGGGATGGTCTCCAGTTTGGTCTCCCGGGATGCCCTCCATGCTCTCTCTCGGTCCTCGTTCCTAACGGGGAGACAGAAAGGTAGTCAGGGGCATTGGGGACACATGCAGACCCCACCTTGACCCTTGACCACTGAATCTCCTCCGTGGGCACCAGCATCCTCCCACCCACGCCTTCCCCTCACCCACTGCCCCTGTGGCACCCTGGTTCCCTCACGCAGTTTTGCTGTCCCCATGTGAGGGTGTCCCTGTGGTGTCCCTGTGCTCAGGCAGTGCTGTGGCCCCGGTCCTGCTCCACCACTCAGGCCGTGTGCCAGGGCCGTGTGCCAGGGATGTGTGCCAGGACTGCGCTGAGCCGGAGTGGCCACAGCAGCCGGCAGAGGTCAGTGCTGCATCGGCCCAAGGCGAAGCTGCTGTGCTCACAACAATTGTGAGATGTTGTGTCATGAATAATCACCAATAAATAAATGAGTGTTTATTGGTGATGTGCCAGCACCGGTCCAGCCCAGAGGCAGAGCGGGATAGAGGTGTTGGGGCTCGGGGATGCGGTGTTCCCTGTCCCCGTGTCCCCTTGTCCCTGGGGGTGCTGGTGGCACAAGTGGAGAGCAGCCATCAGGCAGCTTCCCCTGGGCCCTTGAATTTCCGTGCCCAGCACTGACCGCAGCCCTTCCTGCTTGCGACACTGTCCCTCACTGCTCGCGCAGGACTGGCTGTACAAACCTCTGCCCCAGCGTGGGCTGCTGGGGTGGGCAAAGCTGTGGGGTGGCCCTGCCTGTGCCACCCCCAGGGCTCACTGCCTGCCATGCCTGAGCCCCACTCAGCCTCCAGCACCGCTTGCTCCAGGAGCAGGATACAAGAGGGATATCTGTCCCATCTCTGGGATTTCTGCTCCATCTCTGCTCGCAGGCTCTTGCAGAGATGAAGGAGAGACACAGAGAACGCCACCAAGCTTAGGAGAGTGTCTAGGAGGGAGTTGCACAGGGCTCAGTTCCAGAGTTTTTTGCTCCTCCAAGCTTGCTGCTCTTGGTGGCTGTAAAGACCAAAGCTGCTGCAAAGCCAGAGGCATCAGCAATCTCTGAACAAGCAGACGCTGAGGAGGAAGAACAGATGGGCTCTCCAGAATCTGGGCTATCCAGAGAATAAGGAGCTGGAGATCCTCAGTAAGGACAGGAGATGCAGATGGAGGCAAGCAGCTGGCTCTGTCCTTGGCTTTGGGCAGTGCTGGGAGGGCAGGACTGGACTCTGTGCCCACTGCTCCAAGGCAGAGCTTCCCAGAGGGCTCACATGGAGACCATCAGAGCAGCACTGGGGAGTCTCAGCGCTGCTTTCTGCTCTGTGTATCCCAAGAGAACTGGCTCATGAACAGGAGCCACAGCGCACCCAGGATTCTATGGCCTGCCCTGCCTGTGGGATGACGAGGTGGGTGGGTGATGCTGGCTGACCCTGCAGGAGGTAGGCTGGGCGGGCAGTGGGACGTACCAGGAGCAGCTGCAGCAGCAGCACCAGCAGAAGCAGCAGGCGTTGGGGCGGTGGTTGCTGGCGGGTTGCACCGTTGTCGGAGAAGTCTCATGCCGGGACATCGGAAGGGGTGACTCTGTGGACGCGGGTCCTGCGTACTGAAAGGCAGGAGGGTGGAGAGGCTCAGGGAGCTGCCAGTGATCGTCCCCCACCTTGTGCAAGCACACAGAGATAGAGGAGCAGCCCCTGTGCAGTGACTTGCTGTGATTTTGTTTTGGCTCCTGCTTGCCGCCCTGGCCCCCGGCCGGTCACCCCTCACCTGCGTCCCAGCCTCATACACGGTGGACGGGGTTGGGTCGTGCTTCAGGGGCTGCTCTGCCGCTCTCAGCTCCGCCCAGCCCGCGGGTGAGCTGTGAGACCCCCCGGCTAAAGTCCCTGCCGCCTCCTGGATGGAGCCTGTGGGGAGGGAGAGGAGTGGCACCACGTTAGTGCACAGAACCCCCGGCTTCCAGCGGCTCCGGGGGCTGCTTAGTGCCGGGGAAAGCCCTGGGCAGGTGGCAGGCAAGGGCAGGGCAGCAGGCAGAAAGTGCAAGAAAAGGAAGTGAGAAGGAAAGTAGAAGAGGAAATGCATTGGGACATGCTCTGCCAGCCCCCTGCTTTGCCTGGGATCCCATCCCGCACTTTGGGGATGCTGTGGGGCTCACTGCAGGCAGCAGAGGGGCTTGGCAGGGTGAGGAGCTCAGTACTGGCCCTGCACAGCCCTGGCCATGCCCTGTGCCATGAGGAAAGGTGGCTGAAATCCCTGCTGTCTTCAGGGATGGGACAGGGAAGTTGGAGCTGCTCCACGGCATCATGTGAGTGGAAGGAAACAGAGTGGTGGTGATGAGTTTTCACAGCTCCTGGTGCTAAACCAAACCTCGTCCCATGCCACCTGTCCCTGCCTGCACCACTGCCTCAGCCTGGAGCAGGGATGCTCCTGGGTAGGAGAGATGCTGGGCTCAGCATGGGCAGGGGTTATGTCACTATCCATGGCTCTACCTCCCTGTGCCTTGCCAAGGGTGATGGGCAGCAGTCACAGTCCTTCCCCTGGCAGAGGGAAGGAACAGGAGCAGAGGCAGCAGGGAGAGCCCCCAGGGATCTCAGCCTCAGCATCCCCAGCTTGAGCAGCACCAGCTCTCATCGTTTCGGGTCTCAGTTTTGCTATGGACTCAGCAAGGGAACAGAGCAAGGGTGTGGGATGCAGCTGGGGACAGAGCTGTCCCCAGAGCCCTCCATGAGCCCCACCCTGCTCCCAGCACAGCCATCACCCAGCAGTGATTTCCTGGGCCCTCACAAACCCTCCCACAGTCCTAGTGCTCCCACAGGAACGAAAAAGGAGAGAGTCTGTATTTCACTCCCAATTGTCCCTATTTATAGCCCCAAGTGCTGGCAGGACAGCTGTGACCTTGTCACCTGGTTCAGCAGCAGCTCTGCTCCCTCTCACACTGTGCTGCCTTTGGGTCCACTTAACCCCCCACCTTTTCCCTTTCCTTTGCTTCCCCTGGCCCAACCATCTTCCACTCCCAGCACCTTTCTTCCCACTGCCCACCCACATCCCACTGCTCATCCCATGGCACCCAGCACTGCTGGGGGCTGCGGCACCAACAACAGGGACTGGGCTTGAGGCTGTGGGAACAGGGTGAGCAGGAGGACAGCCTGAGGGCTGGGAAAAGCCTGCTCCCCCCCAGCTCAGCCTGGCTCTGCCACAGCCCTGGGCTATGGAACAGTTGGACTGGGGGTGACTGAGGGACTGGGATGTGGGGACAGCATGTGGCTTTGCTCTGGGGTGACATCCAGGTACATCATTTTGCTTCCTGGCCAGAGCTGACCTGCAAGTGGCTGAGCCAACACACCCTGGAGAGGCAGCAGGAGAGGGTGGCATCCCCTGGCAGGAGCATCCCCTTCCCATACCAAGGGGTGTGCTCAGCACCGGGCCAGGAGCAGGGTCAGGTCACTGCCCACCCACCCTGGGTGCTGTGGGACACACCCAGGGCCATTCTGGAGGAGTGTGCTGTGCCATGGGGAACAGGGAGAAAGGAACTGTGGGCCTGCACAGGGACCACAGGGACCTTGTCTGATGGCACCAAGAGGTGAAGCTGGCGTGATCCTTGCTGGCACCAAAAAGCAAGCTCAGCGCATCTGGATTGGCACCAAAAGGCATTGCCAGCACACTCTGATGGGCACTGCAGAGGTGCTGGCATCACGGTCCGGATTTGCAGGGATGGTTTCCCAGTACTGTGCACCCCTTGATGCTCCTGCCACGCCCCCCTCCCCACGCTGGCAGGGGCTGGGTGCCGTGGGGCTGTCACCAGGTGCCCCAGGGCCAGGCCCTGCCGTGGGGCTGTCACCAGGTGCCCCAGGGCCAGGCCCTGCCGTGGGGCTGTCACCAGGTGCCCCAGGGCCAGGCCCTGCCGTGGGGCTGTCACCAGGTGCCCCAGGGCCAGGCCCTGCCGTGGGGCTGTCACCAGGTGCCCCAGGGCCAGGCCCTGCCGTGGGGCTGTCACCAGGTGCCCCAGGGCCAGGCCCTGCCGTGGGGCTGCTGGGGCTGGCGGATAGGGAAGTGCCGGAGGGAAGGCGAGGGCGTGCGCTCGAGGCTGCAGAAAGAGGAAGGACGACAAAAAGGGGACATTTCCCCACAGAGAGAAGACACGCCTCAAAAGCCACCCTCCCTGAGCTCCCCAAGTCCCCTGTGGGTCTGGGAGTCCCCGTGTGCCCCTGGGCTGTGCCAGGTGCCATCACATGCCTGTGATGTCCCCGTGATGCCTGGCACCACACTGTCCTCTTGCCAAATGGAGTGGGGAACTCCATGCAACCAGACAAGATGAGCTCTCCCCAAAATCACTTTCGAAGTGGAACCTCCCCTTCTAGCAGGCCTTGCTGAGATGTTGGCCCCATCCCATACAGCTGCACATGAAGCCCCTGCTCACGCTGGGCAAAGCAGGCTCCCCCAGTTCTGCAGCACGGGGCACAAGTCAGCACCCACCTCAGTGCAGGGGCATTCCCAGCACAAGCTGTGCGGCCCCCTCACGTGCCCACTGACCCTGTGCCGTGGGTGCTGGGAGCACTGGGGGCGTGGGAGCAGCTCTTGTGGTGTGTCCGTACCTGCAGCCTGGCCATCGTGCCAGCCAGGGCGACCCCGGCCGGCTCAGGGGGTGCGCGGCATCGCCAGGACCGCCGGCTCTGCGGGCAGGGACGTGGGGGAGAAAAGAGGAGAGAAAGAGAAAAGAAAAGCGGCTGAACACATCCTCTCACAGGAAAGGGAGTGGTAAGGGAAGTGGCAAACTCAACAGAAGAGTTCAGGCCTTTTCTGGGAAAGCCCCAGCCCGGCCCAGACGCTCTCCTTGCTGCTCCATCACGGGGCCAGCTGCCCCATCGAGGGGCACCGTGGGTCCCACCAGGGGCTGGGCCAGATCAGCCTCCTGCTTCCAGCAGGGCTGGATCCGGCAGCAGCTGCCACCAAGACGGGGCTCACCAGCCAATACTGGCGCTGATGGCAGCTTCTCAGAAACAGCCGGGGCACGCTGGTGATGGAGCAATCCCTTGGCCAAGAGAGTGGCTCTGCCGAGAGTGACAGGCAGGATATGCCCCCAGGGTGCGTGCAGGCTGCACCGAGGTCCTCGGTGACCAGCCGAGGCCACTTCAAAGCGACAACGCTTTCTGCCACGCTGCGCTTCCGACGTCCCCGAGCTTCCAGCACTGCCCGCAGGGCACAGACACCGGCGGCGAGGCGGGCGGTGCGGGAAAGGGGCTGTGCTGGGGGTGGGCTGAGTCAGAGCCGCCGGCGGTGCCTCCCGGCAGCATCGCACATTCGAGGTGGGATGTGCCAGCCTGATGCACAGAGCGCAGCCCTGCTGCCTCGGCCAAGAGTGACTCACAAACAAAGTTGTTTGGTTTTTTTCCTCTCCAGGAAAAAAAGAAACAGAAGAGAGAGAGAGAAATCAGCCGCCAACCTCCGTTTTCTTGATTAAATTCACCCTCGGCACTGCTGTGGGCGAAGGAGGCTCCAGCCCACAAGCGACCAACACCGCTTGTGGTCTCTGCTGGCGGCTGCCCCTCCGTGGCACGGTCTCACCGCAGGTGACAAAGGGCAGCAAGGGGAGAAAGAGGGAGGAGGGATGCTGGCAGCCACCCGCGCTCCCCTGGGGCAGCGCCATGTGCCTGTTATCAGCTCATCCCAGCGCCCGGCTCAGCGCAGCCGCTTCCCTCGCCTTCCCCGGGACACGAGCTGTTATCTCCTCTCCTCCCGAGCCCGCACACCCGGCACCCAAAACACAACGCACTTGTGCTGCCGCTGTCCCCAGAGCCACTCCATCCGGATGGAAACCTTCCCATCACCCAAAAGTCACCACAGGCTTCGGCAGCTCCTTCCTCTGCCGTCACCTCCTGGTGCTCCAGGGGCTCAGCCGGGCTCCGCTTCCCTGGGCACCTGAACCTCATTTACTTCCCAGACGGCTTTCCAGGATTCCCTTTGCTGCTACAAGGCAGAGAGAGAGCTGGGTCTGTCAGGATACAGCCATGCTGCTCTGGCACCCCCAGCTCACAGGCACCCAGAGTATTTTTATTCTCTGGCCACCTCTTGCCACTCTCCACCCCAGGAAGGACCTTTCCTTCGTATTTTATGGGTCAAAACCGGGACAGCAGCTTTGCTGCTCATCAGAACCCTGCAAGGATCATTTGGGTGGGGACAATGAACCGACCCCCAGTGGCAAGGGAGACACCATCCCTGGCCAGGTCCCTGTCAAAGCCCCGTGATGCCTCAGCCAGGAGCAGCACCGGGTCTGCCCCCTCTCCGTGCCTTGGAGGAGCTGCAAACACCCATCACCTGCTAGACCAGCCACGCTGGATCAGCACAAGCAGAGCTTGGCAGCCCTGGCTCTCGGCGTGCTGCTGGATTCTCCAGTGTCTAATAAGGGCTCAGCACGGCCTGCAGCTTCCCCACCCCCTTCCTGGCATTCTCCCAGGAGGTCCCAGCACCTCTGATCTCTGCCAAATTTGGCTGGAACCAGCCACTGAGTGCAACCAGAGGCGAAGCAGCCCAGCAGGCAGCTGGGGTGGGGGACAGGGGGCTGGCACCCCCGGGGACCCCTCTGCTGGGGTTACCCCATGGTAACAGCCCAGGCACAGCCACGGAGCCCCACAGCTGCCTCCCACCCCCGCAGCCTGTCCCAGCCACCTGCCAGCAGCACAGGAAGTTTTAGGAGTTATTTTTAGACTCAGTTTTCAATCCCCCCCTTAGCAATCTTTTCGAAAAAGATTAAAGGGGTTGGGGCTTGAGCCCCCCGGCTCTGCGGGATGGGGCTGGGCTGACCCCAATCCTACCAGCACAGCGAGCCCTGGCAGTGCCTGGGTGGGCTCTCCGGGTCCCCCTGGGATCAGGGTGTGGTTCTGCCCCTGTGGCTGCACCCTGCCGTGTCCTCGCTGCCCTGCCAGCCCCTGGCACTGATAACTGCAGATGTGCCCGCACACCTGGCTGAGGCAGTGGTGGCCAGCGGGTACCTTTGGGGACATCCTCTGCCCTGCAGTGATTTCTCTGCCATTCCCAGAGGCTGGAAAGGCAAATCCTGCTGGTGGGAACTGTGAGATGCTTTGGTGTGTCCATACACCTCCCCAGTCCTTTACACCTTGAGAGCTGACAGCCCCTCTCCTGCCAGGATGAGGGCGATGCCAGGATCCTTCTCCAGACTCCTCTGCTCCCAGTGAATTTCTGCTTGAGCATCCTCCAAGCTAAATCCCACCATAAGGCCCCCCCCAAAAGGACCACATGAACCTCTCCAGCACCTGCTGGGAAGAGGAGAACAGACCCATGGCTCTGTCCTGGCACCACAGGCTGCTGGGCAGCACGACAGGCACAGTGCTGCCAGCACCCACTGCCCTGACCCCAGCTTTTGCACTGAAACAGAGTTAATTATTTTATAGCATAAAAATAGCCCCATGCCAATCAGCCAGGGGATTTAGTAAGGCAAGCCCTGACAATTATGTTTCCACTACTAGAGGCATCATGGTGTTAGGGCAGGCTCCTGTTCTGCCTCCAGTAATGATCCATGGCAAAGGAGAAGACAGGTCAGTGATCAATACCCAGCAGGGGCTAATGGGAGGGAAGGTCAGAGAAAAGGGAGGGACATGGCACTGGCATGGCCAGGGTAAGAGCTGACCTGGGTGGGTTGTGGGGTGCTCCTTGTTCATAGCAAGCTGCCAGGCCCCTGGGACCACAGGACAGTGGTAATTTGAGGGATGAAGAATGGCATCTTTCAAGGAAATGAGGAACTAAATAGAGAACCAAGGCAGGACTGGGGTGAAAAGGAAGGGTAATCATCACAGGACAATGCTGGATCAAAGGGCTGGCTTAGCTCAGCTCTGAGAGCTCCCAACACAGCTGAGGGATGATTTTTCCCCCAGCCCCAGCACAAGACCAAACCCCACTGGCTGCATCCCGAGCCCTGCGTGGGAGGCACCAGGAGGTGCACGAGGAGGTTTGGGAGCCTGTGCTGGCACAGGCAGGAGGTGAGTCCGACCATGCCAAGGACAGGTCTGGCCCTGCTCTCCAGCCACACTTCCTGCCCAAAGCGTGGCCCCATGTGGCATTGATGTGGTCAGGGCAGGGCTGAGCCCGGCTCAACCAGCAGTGGGACCAGCCAGGCCAGGGCCACGCCAGCAGGACAGCTGGGGACAAGGGGAGCACGACCCAAACGCTGCTCCCAGGGGCATCTGCCCACCGTGGTTTATTCAGCTGTGGGAGCTGCTGCCTGCACACTGCCAGCCCTGATGGATGCCTTTGGAAGCCTGGCTTCAGGCAGACGTCACTTTGTGCTGGTGGGGACATGTACCAGGGTTGGGACAGGTCCCCAGTATCAGGTCCCTGGACTACAGCTTTCAGAGCTGGGCTATCACTTGTACCAGCAAAACATCCTCCTGTATCAGACTCTGGTCCTGCATTAAAACACTGGGGGACTGAGGAATGAGGCCCCCAGGAGACCATCCTGCAGGGGAACACCTGGGAAAGGGGGAGCTGGTGACTCAATGCCCTTCCCAAGTTCTGGAGAATCCCAAGGGCCCCAGGTGACCCCTGTGGTGTGGTCATGGTGCCAGGGCAGCAGTGAGGCTCTGCCCTGCCCCAGCCACCAGAAGGGATCAGGGTGAGCAATTTGTGTCCTCTGAATCCAGCTGCCCTGGTGATTTAAATTTAATCCCCCAACCAAAGAGGAAAATTGATGGTGGGGTTCAGCTCCATCACCCCAGGGAGGAGCTGGCATGTGGGGAGGAAGGAAGCACTGTCACCCTGTGTGGCCCCATGCCACAGAGGTGGCCCTGGTCCTGGGGCAGTGTCTGGCAGTGCAGCTGTTGCATCCCACTGCTGCCGGACAGGGCAGGGATGGCCAGGGTCCTGCACCCTGGCCATAATGGGTGCCCATTGCAGGCATTCTGGACTCAGATGGTGGGAGTGGGCCTTGCAGGAGATCTCAGTGAGACCTCTGATTTGACAGGCCATGGTGATGCCCTTTGCTGAGCCCCCAGGGTGCTGCAGGGTGCAGGTCCCATCAGGGGACATGAGTTGCTGTCACAGCAATACACTTCTGCAGCCCCAAAGCTGCTTTGACAGCTGTCTCCTGGTGAAACCCACACCAGGCTCTCAGGCAGCATCCTCCCGTGGTTTTTGTTGGTTTTTTTCCAGTCTAGCTTGAAGCTTTCTGTTGCTTTTTTAGAGCTCCTGCCCACTAATGCCAATATGTACCTGTTTGTTCTTCTCCTGCCCTTTGCCCTGGAGCACTGCTTGGGCATTCACCTTCTGTCGAGGAAGCTACAGCCCTGCTTGGGTTCAGACCTGCACGAGTGGGAGCAGTTGGAAAACCCAAGCCCTTACCCCAAACCCTTTTGCTGACCCCTTTTAGGCTGAACCAGCAGTGCTTCCAGCACTGGGAGTGGGCTGCCAGCCACCCACAGGCTGTCCCCTGCACCCAGAGGCACAGCCACGCACAGGAACACCGCGAGCTCCGCTCCCACCCTGCCCATCCCGTTGTTGCCCTGGAGGCTTTGCAGCATCTCTGCCTCCAGAGTGGGCAAGTGCTGACAAGTGAGTCTGGAGTGTGGCAAACCTGGGCCCCCAAGCCCAGCATGTCTCCACAGCTGGAGCAAAGAGCCCTCAAAAGGTCAACCAAGGCTGGTTCCAAGTGGTTGGAGAACTGGAAGGGCGGCTTGTTCTAAAACTCGACCATACATTTCCCTGCTGTCAGGAAACCCCCTTTTTTCCATGCCTAAGATGAATGGTGAAGCTGAACCCCAAAGGACTTTGTTGTTGTTTTCATTGCTGCTCCACCCTTCTCCTGGTTAAATTTTGCTTCCACGAAATGGCCAAGGGGAGGAGGTTTTGCAGGATGGGTGAGTGGCAGAGCACTCCTTGCCACTCCTGGTACACTCACCCAGAATGACTGAGGAGGAGATAATGGGATGTGCTGAGGCATCACCCTCCATGCCCAGCACAGTGTCTGGGGACGGGAAAAATCACAGGCAAGAGGTTGCTGTTACTGGTCCACTCTGAAGAAGGAACCCAGTGGATTTCCAGCCAAAAATAACAGAAATAAAATAATTCTCTATGCTCCCAGGGAGTGCTTTCGCAGAAGGGTGAAAGGTTGACCAAAACTTGGGGGTTGCTGCCTTGTTTTACACGGTGCTTGGGGTCTGGATGGGGCCAGGATTCTACCTTCACTGGTTTTACCCCAAAGCCACCAGCTCCTGTGTCCCCAGGTCCTGAGGAAGGCTGGGGAGCTGCACAGGGAACTCACCCCAGGGCTTGTGAACCAGCACAGCCAACGGCTCCTGCAGAGCATGCACAACTGGATTTAAGATGTTTGATCCCTGTGAAAAGGTCTGCATGTCCTGAAACCCATGGGAGCAGAGGGGAGAGCTGGCCACTGGTGTTACCAGAGTTACCAGCACACGCATTGGACGGCCAAGGCAGTGAGGATTCAGGATTTTCTGCAGGTCACCCTGCCTGTGCTGTGTGGGGCAACTCATGGAGAGGCAGCTGGGAAAGGATGGGCTGGCTGAGCCCCAGCAGTGATGGGAATGAGCTGGAGGAGGCTCCAGTGGTGCAGGACCAGTGAATAGGGAGGTGCCTGGGGCTGGATGCACATTCCCTGAGCTGCCAGAGCTGGGGAGTGATGACACCACAGAGCTGCTTCCCAGTCTGACAGGGTGTTTGGAGTCCCTGCGAGTTCAATTCCTTCCCCTCTCACACCACGGAAGATGTCAGACACTTCCCCTATCCTGTCCTCCCCATAGGTAAAACCCAGGTTGTAACACATGGGGGGGAAGCAAAAAAATCACTGATAAGGTCCAGGATCTTTTCTTCTCCCCAAATAAAAGACAACTATGAAATAATGTATATAATCAGATGGATTTAGACTTCCCCCTCTCTGAACAGCTTCTGTAGTGGAAATGCAGAGAGAGATGTGCAGATGAATAAGGAACTGAGCAATAGGAAGTCTCAGGCACCAGATTACTCGGACCCTGCTGTTATTCCAGACAAGAGCCCACAGTGCTGAACCCTGAGAGTGTGGCATGGCAGGGGTGGTGCCTGCTGGGCTTGCTGTGCCTTGCTTGTTCTTTTTTGGGGTGCTCAGGCACAGCCAGGGGTCAGTGAACAGACTGATCTGAGGAGCAGGAGGAGCTGGGGGGAAAGGCAGAGTGGCTCTTACCTCCTCCTGAGCTTTCCAAAATTATTTTATCCAGAGGATAAAAATTTGGGAAAATAAAAAAGAGGAAAAGTCCCAGCAGCTCGAGCTCATACTCTGCAGAGGTTGAGGAGTGACACAGTGGCTGCTTTGCTGTTCCTGACCTGTTGCTCACAGGGAAGAGCTCTGAGCACTGAGCTCACCCACTCACTCTGCATCAGCCCAGCTGAAACCCAAGATGCTGGAGCCCAGGTCCAGCCTAAAAGCAAAGACTAGAACCAAAGCTCGGTCGAGATGGGAGAGGATGCACTTCAGGAGGTGACTGAGATGGGCTGCTCCAGCACCTTGGGCAGACTCAGAACCAACTACCCTGCCAAGGTATTTTTATCCCTTACCTTTTGTGGGTTTCATTTGAATTATCTGCCTGCACCCTGACTGAGATATATTCATGTCACTAAACTCCTGCTTCCCCACTACAATCCTGTGAGGTGGAGGTTGTTTAATTGCTGAAGAACATGACTGTATTTTGATTAGTGGCTTGAGTCATTTGTGGGGAAGGGCTGACGCGGAGCAGCTAAAATCCTTGTAGGGAAATCTGATGTGGCGCTTTCCCTTGGGAGATACTCTGAAATATGTGCCCACTGGGGTGACCCGTTTTCCCAAAGAAAACGACGTGCACCGGGCCAGCAAATGCCACAGCTCTGCTCACCCAGCGTGACACAGGAGGAGCGTCTCCATTGACGGGGATGGAGACGCATCCAGAGGGGAATGAACTCCCCTCGCAGCAGGGGAATCCCTCCCACTCGCTTAACACTTTTTGTTTAGTTTCTTAAATAAGGCCATGGATCCGTGCCAGAGCAGCCTCATGGAAGCGGCGGGGAGAGGGAGCTTCCCGGGAAGCGCTCGGTGCCCGGGGACACGCGGTGACCCGCACGGTGGCCGCGCCTGGCCCTCTCCATCCCTCGGCCACGGAGGCGCGGCGCCGAGTGGCGGCATCCCGCGACGCCGCCCACGTGATGGGCTCGTGTTGGGCGACCGTGGCATGTCACGTCCCTTCGGGGGACAGCCGCGTCCCCCGACACCACCGAGGCAGGTCCCTCAGCCGACCCCTGGCCGTGCCGCTGCTGGAGAACCCCGCGGGGACCGGAGCTTGAGGCTGCCCTGACCTCAGGCAACCTTCCCGAGCCCCGGCGCTGGCCGAGCCCCGGCCGGCCGGGTCAGGGCTGCCCATCGCCCAGGCGAGGCTCGGCACCCTTTGCACCGTGCCCGGGGAGCTGCACGGGCAGGGAGCTCTGCCCGGCCGAGCCGCTGCGCGGATGCTCCGCCGCCGCCCTGGCACCCACCTGTGGGCGCACAAGAGCCGGGGAGGCCCCCGGGGTGGGGGGAACCCTCCCTGCAACCCCCGCCCCGGGCTGGGCAAACCCCGGCCCTGCGGCTGGAGGGTGCCCCCCTCCTTCCCCCTCTCCATCCTCCTCCTCCTCCTCCTGGCAGGAGCCCTGCCCTCCCCTGGGGGGATGCGGCGGGGAGTTCCCCCTCCCTGCTCGGTGCTCGGGGTCCCCCCGCCCCGCCGGCCGGTCCCCACGGAGCATCTCCCCGCCCCAGCGCTCGCACACGGGGCCGGTGACAGGCAGCAGCCGGACACACGGACGCACGGACAGACAAGACGGGCACGGGCAGGGCTCTCCATCCTCCGCGGGGCTCGGCGCGGGCGCGGGGAGCCGGGCAGGAGGGAGGATGCCCGGGGTGCGCGCAGGGGGAGCGAGCAAAGGGGCCGGGGGACGGAGAGGGGGTGGGCAAAGCGGGGTCCGCAGGGGGAGCGAGGCTGGGCTGGGCACCGGGCGAGGGAGGGGGCGATGGGCGCGCGTCCCCCCCCATCCGCGGCGGCCCCTGGCCGGGGCGCGGGGTACTCACGGGCCAGGCATCCGCGCCGCCCCCGCCCGGCCCGGCCGCCAC